>JAOPJI010000037.1:13331124-13347074 GCA_027122695.1 Merluccius productus | reverse complement strand
TGACTGTGTGGTGGTGTTGACTGTGTGGTGGTGTTGACGGTGTGGTCGTGGTGAAGGGCAGGTGGTGGTGACGGGGTGGTGGTGGTGACTGTGTGGTGGTGGGGTGTGGGGGGTGGGGGGGGGGGGGGGGGGGGGGGGGGGGGGGGGGGGTACATAGTACTTGTCTGTACAAGTATAGATGAGTGAATGTGTGTGTGTGTGTGTGTGATTGTGTGTGTAAGCGTATGTGTGGGCCTGTATAGCTAACCTAGTTTTCAACCACAGTCTTGCCACAGTAATGTCATTACTACCACATTGACAACCTCTAACTTTACCTCAGTAGGTAGAAGCAAATAAACACGGCCACCAATCATCAGCATTATCTAAAGCTAACATGGGCCCCAGGAGCCAATTCAATTACAGTTAAATCCATTACTTCGGCAAGCAGAGGAAAGGCTTCATTTAAAGTACGTTGTAAACATTTGGTGTTAAGCTTACGGAAAGTCAAGAAGAGTATTTGAACATTTTTGTTGTCATCTATTGGACGAAAATTCAACATTCGTAGCATAATCTAATATCGCCTCCTGGGTTGTGTTGTGGAAACTGCCGAGTGATTCGTAGGGCCGGGCGATATGGAAAAAATGATTATCACGATAATAATGGGGAATTTTACATGTGATCTATAAATATCAAGATGTGCTTATGAATTCAAAATAGCTGAGGGTCTTTACATTCACATATATGGAAATCTAAAGTATCTGGTATCGGACTTAAACTAGTTTTCCTTTCTCACAGACATTTCAAACCTCATATTTATATCATATTTATTTATCTGAAACTGGGTCAATATGAGTCAATATCAATGAGTCAATATCTACATTTCTCATTTGACGATACAATACCATTCAAAGACGATAAACAATGACATTGAATTATTGTCCAGCATTCAGGTCTTCATGCATCTTCTGGGTTCAACACAGCGAGAAAGGCAATTTAGCCCTGGCAGAGATGATCAATGAGAGGGAAAATAATGTGAATAAATAAGAATGTGTTGCCGCCACTGCAGAGACAGAGAAGAGTAAAGAGACGCAGAGAGGAGACGTGGACAGAATGCAATGCTTTTATTTAGCAGTTTTGCGTCATTGAAAATTGGGATGAGGGAAAGTTAGATTTAAAGAACAGCAATAACATGAAAAGAGAGCAAGGTAGAGAGGAGAGAAGAGGAGAGGAGAGGGGGAGGATAGGATAGGAGAGGAGAGGAGAAGACCAGGAGAAGTTTCTTTTTCGAGTGAAAAAGAAACTGTGGGATGCAACTGAGCACATCCTGTCCTCACAGGCATGTGGCCTCTCACACCACTCTCCTCACTTCAACTAACAGGGGCCTCCTAAACCACTTCCTTCATTTCTATGTCTTTATGTACCTCCCTTTTTCTCCACCTACGAAGCGGCACCCTGTAATAATATTCATCCCAATAACATCATAATTATGATTAACAATAATACTACATTATTAAGTGATTAGAGACAAGAGAGAAGAGAGACAGAGACAGAGACAGAGTCACAGAGAGATACACTATACAAGCAATGATTACCAAAATACATATTGTCTATTTACAATTAGATATACCATAATGCTGCATTCAGTGCAGGTCGATGCTAATGCTATAGCTCAATAATAGATTATAGTGCATCCACTAATTGATCAGGTTTTGGATCAGTCATTCAGTCACGCCTCCACTTTCCCCGAGTGTTAGCCTAGCTTCTTCTGGCAGTTAGGAATAAAACACTGCATTCCTGGGTGTCCGTTACTTCATATCCCACCACCAGCGCTCCAGTGAAAGTGAGAGATGGAGAGAGAGAGAGACAGAGAGAGGCAGAGACAGAGACAGAGAGAGAGAGGGAGAGAGGTATCATCTCTGCCTGCTGTCTTCATTGAGCTGATGTCATTAAGATTAGCAAGGGTTCAAATCAGGACCCGAAAGGGTAATGGAAAAAGGACTGACGGTGCTTGTGTGTCTTTTGAAAAAGGGAATTTCACCAGTCTATGTATAAGTGCATTTGGACAGAGAACAGTTTGTGTTGGAGGACCAAACAGAATACTCCTTAAACGGACAGAGTGACTCGGCTGTCAGCTTCTGCAAACATTGTAAGCGCTTCTTTTATTCCGCGTGCCGCCTGCCATGTGGGTGGAGTAACTGAAAATATCCTGGTGGACGTCGTAAATCTCTCAAGGAGACTGTAACGGAAAGTGGACCGATTTTCCCCTAACGTAGGGGGGAGAGAGAGAGAGCGAGAGAGAGAGCGAGAGAGAGAGAGAGGATAATAAAGGCCACATTTGAAAACTTCAAACTGAAAAGGTTTTATTGTAAGGTTTTACCTTGTGTGGATCCTATACCCTTTTTCCTATAACTGAGATGGAAGAACATTCCAGACTCGGACATTAAATGCCATGCCGGCCACCATATACTTTAGGCATTGTTCTCTGGTATGGGCGGCTAACAACTTAAAAACAATGTAAGTTGAATAGACATGATGCACACATTCACAGGTAAACACACACACACACACAATAACCAGTCTTATGAATTTGGTGGCCACGGCAACCATTCAGCATCCTTTCTTCTCCCCTGGGTGATGGGGGAGAAAAGGGTCCCCTGAGGATGAGAGGAGACAGACTGCTGTTTTCTAGAACACATCCATCCTAACCGAAGTCTGTCTACATCCATTTAAAGACCCCCTGACCCGGCCTTTAAAACAAATACTTTCATTCTGGGGCGGGACTGCCAGCTGTAAACGCGCCTTCAAAACCAGCTTCAATAAACGGAGGACAGGTGTGTCGAAATCAACCCTGAATGGTGCATGCATGGTGACCGGGTAACCATCAGCTCGGGTCATGCATGCAATAGCACGTGTTTGACCTGTAGGGGGAGTCATTTACAATGCAAACCATGTAATGCACGTGGTGATGTTGTAAGTGGTGTTGGGGTTTGGTTCTCCTTTAAGGCTCATCTTTTTACATAGAAAAAAACAATTTTAAAACTGCCAATCGATAAGGATGAAAAACAATCGGAAGAAAATGTTACAAAACAGCAAAACCCACTTTATTGAGATAATCACAAGTTATTCTACAGCATATAAAAGCAATTACACGTGACCGCAAATATTCTTATACCCAACAAAGTCACACTTTGGTAACCATCGCTCATTAGTGCAGTGGATGTTGAAGTCTTCCACAAAACGACAACAGGCTTTAAATACAGAGTTGTGATACGGTTACAGACGCAGAGAGGAATGGGTGAATAATATTCAACTATTGGGTGCTAAGGATTTAAGGCCTCTGAAGTCATGGCAGAAATCATTCTTGAAAATCTTGTCGGGGAGGAATGAGATAAATCACAAAACGCACATACAATTTCCAATGTTACAATTTACACACATCGCCAATTTGATATCCAGGTCTTTGATCATTTCCTGGACAACACTGTGGCACAACATAGCCATAAACACTCACATACATCAAGACAACACAAACAAGACATGATGGACTGAGCTCTGCCTGTGTTGACCTTTGCCTTTAGCCTTGGGATTTCGACCAAAAGCTCACACTGGCGGTCATGTCTCAATCAACAGCAATATCTGCAGAACATTGTGCTACTTTAAGAAAAAAATCAATTGAAAAAAAAGAAAAAAAAGAAATCAATAAATAAAACACTATAGGACTGCTGCAACATTCCTAGTAATTTCTGTGCGCCCCACAGCTACCAAATCTGCATGTTTGTGAGTAAGGCCATCTGTGTGTGTGTGTATATATTATATATATACACACATGCATGTATATGCCAACATATACACACAGACAACATACATACATAGAGCAAAAAGAGGCTGTGGACCAAACAGTGGTGTAAAAAGGACCCTTAAAATGACCGCACAAAAGCTGCCATTTTAAAACCCGTAAACAATTCAAGCTGCCACCAAGTGATATAGGGATAGCTGAGAACATGTTGTATGACTCTACCCAGTCAGGCAGAAGAATCAAGCTATATAGAACGAGAACAAAAGTTGAAGATGCGCTGGTTTTCCCAGTTGAGTTCAAATTCTTTTCAAACTCATCTGCTTTTGCCACATCTACTCTGTGTCTGTCGTTGTCCCGTCAAAGTCGAGCAGGGCGATTGGGGGTTAGAAAAGTTAAAATAAATTTCAATTTCAAGTGTGTGTCAATGTTTCTGAAGCACTTTTGTGACTTGTCTTTCCATTCTACGCCATCCAAATGCAACTTAACCAATTATAAAAATCCTGAGTGGGTATTTAGCACTCCTGTCGGGGACAGAACAAGCTGGTGCATCACTACGTCTGAAGGCAAAGGCACCAGAGAAACGGAGAAGGCTTCAAGGCGTTAAAATGTAAGTATTTTAAAAGCCCAAGGGGATGTTTTACCACCCGATTAACAGCATTACACATGCATTAAGTCTGTGGTGGTGTAGACCTGTTCCCCATTGCACTTAACCAAACCTGACCAGCAGGGGGCAGCAGAACAGAGGCCTATGGAAACATTTGTTACACACCTTTGCATTCCTCCTGGCCAAGTTTGAAATGTACATGTACTGTCAGGGTGAGGGGGAAAAACCCCTCTCACATACTAAACTGAAAAGGCAGAACAACAAACAAAAAAAAGCGAACAAAACAAAAAAGTCTAGTTAGCGTGCTGTAGATTTGCCATTGAAATAACTGAAATTAAAATAATGAGGCAAACAAAGACAGATGAAAAACATTGGTCATGAGGGCATGACACCCACCCTGCCTCTCAGTCTTTTTGGTAGGAGTGGTGCAGAAGCGCAATACCTTGAACGGACACCAGGTTTGAGAATTACTTAACTAAATTAATACATTTGCTAAAAAAATGAAAAGAGGACTGAAGCCATACATCTTAACCGTAACATTGTTTAAAAACTTACCAATTACCTGGGTCACTAACTTGACACTGAGCATGTAATCATTGAATGTACTTGAAGCATTCTGGAATGAAGATGTTGAATTATGGATGGTTGAGTGACTTAACCAGCAAACAGAGCAGCCTCACCACAGATGGCAGTTATAAAGTATGACCTTTGGTTGCACTTTCACTGACCACCAATAGCGTCGAGAAAACCACTTGTAAAATCACACACGAAAAATAAAAATCTATGAGGCAGGTTAATAACATATACAGCAAGAAAGCTTTGCATTGATAGTTCAAAAATAAATCACTAGAATCAATGGGACCATTGAAAGTCTACAGCCACAGTCACTGGGACCTGCATGAACCTGAAGAGAAATTGACAGCATTTGGATTACTTTAGCCCCCCCCCCCCACACACACATACACACCCATGTCCAGACCGGCTGGGTAGGGCTTCCCTGTCGCTTATCAAACATCCTCCAACACCCACTAAATCATACAATCTGTTACCTAGGAAGGAAGCTTTAAACTTTTGAAGCTTTAAACTTTGGACCAAAACAAATCTCTAACTTGAAATGAAAGTGCAATGCGGTGTGATGCCATTTTACTTTAAATACATTTATCTTGCAGGTTTTTTTTTTACTGAAATGGAAGTATAGGGATTTAGTTTGGGTCACGATATAAAACGTCGTAAGGCGAACGAGGGACTCAAATACAGCTGGAGGGATGTGGAGGAGCGGGAGTGAGTCACAGCGGAGCTACTTAGGAGGAGTGTGGATGTGTGGGCCTCCAATATCGTCAGGCTACCATCACGCCATGGGAAAAGGCTGCCACCGTGGCTTCTGCTGTTGACTCACTGCAAAAATATTATTAAACTGTATGCGGGTTATATTTTTACACAATAATATAGTGATTTCCCCTTCCAATAAAAGGCCACTTTCTTGTTTCAAGGTATCACTTGTCTATTTGACTGGATTTTCATTATTACCAAATTCACACCGATTGCGTTTTATTTTCTGTTTTCTTGAAAATGAAATGATATGTAAAATTATGACTCGTTTAGATGTTCCTTTTTTGCAGTGTTGGAGTGTGTACGGCATACCAGTCAAAACTGTACAACCACTAGATCATCTGAGCATTATTATATATGGGGCAGCTGGGTGTAAGCACTAATACTAGCCAACACTAGCCAACGCCGGTGGCTAAAGCAGCAAGCGTGGAGGAGAGCCCAAGTTGACCATATAGCTTAGCCTCCATCTTCCTATAATACAGCATTAAGAGACTCAAATGAGGAGCTAGCACACAGTGTTAAAGCATCATAAAGGCCATATAAATAGTTGTGATATAAATATGTGCACACAAAGAACAATAAAGTCACTTAGTATGAATCAAGACAAAATACTATGGTGGCCATTTCTTCAAAAGGAAGCCTGTATCCAAATACACGTCCTCCTCATTTTGAGGAGTACAATGTATTAATCACCAAGGGTGACCCCTAGTGTTCATGACAGTAATGTTGTGACAATTTAACACTGCCACTCTTCAAGTCCTCATCATAAAACAATGTTGGTCCGAGACCTTCAAAGAACAGCAGGTTAACATCGGTGGTAGTACCCAGTACCTAACGGTCTGTTTTTGAACATCAAGCAATGGTGAGCAATCGTCGCAGCATTAGGTCACCACAAAATGGCCAGCATTACTCGACCCCATTATGTGGAACCAACACGACTAATGCAAGGCTGTTACTGGCAGTTCAAATTAGGATCGCTGAGCCAGGTCCAGATCTGGATCATCTGCTGTGGGGTCCGAGGGTGAACAAGCATCAAACTCTTGTAGGCACAGGGGTTGGACCTATACTTCTCCTCAATGTCAAAAGTCCTGAAGCCTTTGTGCTTCTCCGGGGCCAGGCCTAGCTTGCGGAGGCACATCCCCGTGTAGACGTCGTCGATGGGATAGAGGGCCACGTGCTGCGATACGTTGTGCAGGCGAGCCGCCAGATCCCCCGAGTAGAGGTAACCCCCGCCGCCGGCGTACGGCGGGTACATCCCAACGTACATGCTCTCTGGGATGAAATACTTCACCTTCTTGTCCCGGTGGGGCCCGGCGTTGGTGATCACATCCCCCACAAACAGGTCCCTGGCTTTGGCGCCAGAGAGGCCGCCGAGGAAGTGAAGTATGCTGTAGGTGTTCACAAAGACATCGTCGTCGCCCTTGAAGATGTACTGTGCGCCGGGGCAGTAGCTCTGTATCCAGCCCAGGAACAGCACCTCTTTGACGGTCAGGTTGAAGAAAGAGTCGCGGTAGTCCCACTGGACAATGTCGTGGTGGCTCGTGCTCTCGTAGCGCAGCATGTCCGATAGATCCGGGTGGTGGTCGACCTCAGACGTGTTGCCCAGCAGGAAGACCGTCTTCACGGTCCGATTGGCCAGGACTCCGGCCCGCCCCCAGGACTCGCGGATGGCCTGGCGGCGGTCAAAATGCGGCGCTAGCGATTTGATGGCCAGAAGCAGGAATGGGGGATCCTTGCACAGATTAGGTTGGTCCACCAGCAGCGGATAGGAGCGGCAGTGCATATAGACCAGGAAGTCCTTGAAGCGGCCAGGTAGGGAGTTGTAGTCTTTCACCCGCGTGGTGACCTTGAGATCCGGTTGACAGGGGTCAGAGATCAAAGCCGTGTGGTTCAGCCATTCGGGCAGGTCTTCAGTGCTATAGTTAGCGGTCAGGATGGGGTTGTTCTGGAGGTCCATAACCTGCTGCCGGAGGTTCCAATAAGCCTGGTTTGGTACCAACTTGGACCAGAAAGGTTTTGTGGGGACGAGGACCTTGTGGAGACCGCTCTTGTCCTGGCCATTGTGCCGGGAGACCAGGATGAAGATGAAGAGGTTCAACATTACCACCGTCACCAGAAGTTTCATCCTCCTCCGCAACAGCCCCATGGCCATGTCCTGAGAGAGGTACAGAAACAGAGAGAGACGGGGGGAGATGGAGAGAAATACAGGGAAAGAAGACGGATGAGTGAAAGTCCTATACAGCAGTTAAAGCTCATAGGTCAAAGCTTACAATACAATAAAACATTTTTACACCACATTTATCAGGCACTAACGGGCATAAAGTGTGTTGCCAAGTATACTGTGTCCCAATTACCCATATTTAAATTGGTTTACGCAAGATGACACCATAAATCCAAAACAAGCCCTATTACAACAGAATCAAGTGGCATCGCGGGCCACAGGAAAATACAATATTAGAAAAATCCCCTAACCCCAAAAAGGCATGGAACATCTCCCAAAACACAAATGAAATATATGAACAAACATCCACCAGGGTGAGGAAGACGGAGGCAGAGAGAAAGACATTTAGACAAAGGAAGAGAGAGGGAGACGGACAGAAGAGAGAACAATATAGTTTTTCTCCAGGTGTCTTTTGCAGGCTCCGGTTTCTCCTTTGGCAGGCTGATAACACCCGCCCCTCTCATTTTAGGTTTAGTTCCCTCCACTTTCTTCCCTCATTTTCCATCGTCTTACCCAATTTTTCCATATGTTGTCCCTTCTTTACGTACATTTGTAATGTCTTGCTTCCAAAAAAATATCATATTCACTCTCATGCCTGCCGGGGTTTTTTCCATGCTAAACTTTCCACTTTCTTGCTAGGGCTTCTCATCTAACCTAATTTGAGTCATTTCACTCTCACTCAATCCATTATCTTTTCCCACATTAAATTTACCTCGCGTCCTTAGCTCTAACCTTGTTTTCCATTTAGCTTGCTAATGGTGCAATGAACAGGCACATTTAGTTCTGACTGTGGACACTCAGACCTCACCTCGGCGAAAATGTAACAGTACCCCTGTGGGCCTTTTTCAAGCCCTTTTTCACCATTCCCATATTAAGGATTAGTTACAAGAACCAGCAGATATAAAATACCTCTTTCTCTTATCACAAAACTTGACCTGTATCATGTTTACAGCATGGGAACAGCTCAGTCACATGACCTATATCATGTTACTGTCAATTCATGTTTGTGCTGTTGTAAACAGAGTGTCATTTGAATACATCATCTTTCAATTCTACTTGTAGATCTAGACAACAATTCAATATTATCTATTAATCCCTTTATTATTTGTACCTGAGCAAGACACCTAACCCTAACTGCTCAAGACAAGCTGACTGTTCCCTTGCATGGTTGAAACCACCGTCAGTGTATGAATGTTTGAATGAATGTGAGTCACTAAAGCGCTTTGAGGGATTACAGGTTAGAAAAATGCTTGATAAATGCAGTCCAGTCTATTTTGCGACAGCGTCATTATTTGTTTTAGAATAAAATGCATTCTCATTGAATGCGTGCTACACATTCAGAAATAAAAGGCATATACAAATATTGTCATTATTATGAATTCTATAGTTAGAAATTAGGAAATTCAGGAAACCTGAACTGGGGGAGTCACTTTGACTAAGAGCTCCTTCTAAAACAACTGTTAATGTTCAAATGAAGGAAAGGCCATGGGGCTATTGTGCTTTGTGTTCTTGCATAAACATTCTTTTGTGATCGGACTCCTCTCGGCCTTACTCCATTGTCCAAACATCAATCCATGGTTTGTTTTGGACTTCCTGTTCATCGACCAACCCCCCCCCCCGCCCATCCTAAACACCCGCACATGTGCAATATTAATTGAGAGTTAAATATTGACCCATCTGGTGGAAAATATCATTTAACAAATTTATAAAAAATTGGCAAAGTATGTTTAATACATACTCTGAAGCACCATCTTCTACTTCGTACTTTGTTGTAACAACATTTGTGCCAATGGAAAAATGTTGAGTCAGTGTCGAGTGAAGACATCCTTCCCATAATATTTTTTTCTCTCCCTTCCTGTTTCTCCATCTAGGAATCAGGTTACCGTTCTGTTGCGTCTTAGCAACACCCATCCCTGCCCACAAGGCCTCCAGTGTACTTTATTCTTCTCATTCGCTGCTCACTTAATAACACTCTCCCCTGCCCTCTCCCTCATAAAACTCATACTCGATCCTAATCCAACATGATTTAAATCCTAATGATCCCGATCATTAAAAAAGCATCATTCTAGAACATACCATTCTGCATGGATGAGATGAGCACATAAACATACAATTATACCTTCCACTCAGGATTCTGGGGGGCTGAGACGGTGGTAATAGTGGGAGAATCGGAGTAAGTAAGCAGAACAACATGTTGACAAGACTACCGCTCTCAAACTACTAATTAGCGATCAAGGGGTTGACTAAAATACATGGCTGGGTAGGCAAACTGGAGTGCACGGAAGGGGACACAAACTGTACACACTGTTCTTGCTATAACCGTGTTCCTTCCATCCTTTGGTCAGGTTGTACACCTTTTCCAGCGCTCAACTTGCAGAAGGTCTCCGAGGTGAAGCCAAGGACATGCATTCGACCCATGTCGGGTTTATTTGTATAGCCTGATGATCACAATGACGGCTTTGCCAGGCCCACATAGACAACAGCTCATAAATGCCCCAAAAAGGGCAAGGAAAACAATTCCCCAAAACAGAGTTAAAATTAAGACGCCTTAGGAGGAAACACTGACTATTACTACTAGCGAAGCTATGGGTGGCATTTTTGACATGTTTTTTCCTTGCCCTTTTAGGGGCGTTTATGGGGTGTCAAATAATGGTGAAATAACCTTTCCTGTACAAATATCCACTATGCTAATCTACACTACATCATAGCATCGAAACAGGCGTGGTAAGGCAGATCATAATAAGTATTCACAGCTCTTCCTGTCGTCTTAGTAAGCGCTGGATTGTGCCTGCGGTAGATTTAGAGGATCAGAGGTAAAGCCTTTATATCTTACCCAAGGTTCTTGACTTCTGCTTTTTTAATCTGGTAAAAGCACCCGGCTCCAGCAGTGGATACGTACATGGAATGGCAGCCTATACCCACCGTGAGTGGTAGGGGGGTTTTCGTCTAGTTAAAGACTAACCCAACACAAACCAATCAGCAATAGCCATAGCAGCAAGCTGTGCCTTATCAAACATGGCATTGTCCCCAGGGTTTGTGTTTACTGTTCAAGTTACTCAGTATACTTTCTGACAGTTGCATTCAAGTTTGAAAACCATCAATACGACAGGTGAAGTCAGCCTAACATGTCCAGTGAAGATTTGATAAATAAAAATTTAAAAAAAACGATACTATATGGGCTTAGGTCACAGCTTCTAAAATAATTGAAACTGAGTAGATATTCAATGTCTGTTTGATCAGAGTGTGTTGTCCCTGATAAGAGGTCGTGTCAGTTGAAGCAGTGACTCTCCCAAGGGGGTATTGCGGTTGCTGCAAGAGCTACAACTTCATTGTGTCTCCCTGTGTGTCATCGTGTCTGCATTTGTAGTTTACTAGGCTTAAAAGGACCAGAGTGCACATGTGCACATGTGTGTTGAAAGTGGGTCTTCTGTGTGTGTGTGTGTGTGTGTGTGTGCGTGTGCGTGTTCTTACCTCTGACTGAGTGACCAGGCCTCCTAAGCTTGTCTTGTTGAGGTGTGCAGCGTTACCTCTCTTACCCCATGCTGAGCTCCACCCCCATTGGGGAAATCAGCCAATGAGAATCAAGGATGGGCAAAGAGGGTTGGGGTATGACCGAATGGATCCTTGAGGGAGGGAGGGAAAGGGAAAAAGGGAGAGAGAGGGCAGGGGAAAGAGCAAATGTTAGTACTGAGGTCAGCAGAGGCTAAAACATAATACAACATTCAGTATTTTCTATTCAGTATTCTACACATTAATTGAAAAACCTTTATTGGTGGTGGTAACATTTCAATGCAAGACCTTCGTCAGAGAGATCTGTCTGACCAGAGCGGTCTGTTGAAGGTCCTTTACCGTCATACTCTGACGCACCGGCACTACAGTGACTCCCACAGACATGTGCGAGTCACTCCAATTCAATTCAGTATTCTCCCAAATCTAACATTTTAATATATTAAAACCTCCCTGCCTCCCAATTAGCTTTACATTTTTGTCAATGCCTGCCGTTTTTTTGGGGACTTCCGGAGCCATAGGCCATCAGAGCCCGCCACACTAAGCAGGTGCAAGGAATATGATTTGCATATAGTAGTAATAGTAGTAGTAGTAGTAGTAGTAGTAGTAGTAGTTGCAGCATGCTTGATTTGCATAACTTGGCAACAATCACAGGACGCACATGGGGAAGGGGATTATGGGACAGGATAGTGTAGTAGCTAGGGTGTAGGGCTGAACGATATGTTAAAAAATGATATTGTGATTAATTTGACAGATATTGCAATTGTGATATGATTCACTATTAGTGGGAACGAAAATGTTTGCACCACAATTTTCATTGTTTGCTTTTTTAAATGAATCATTCTGGATTCAAGCCACAATGTCTGCAGCGTACCTGTAGGCATCCGATCCCAACCCCCACCTACACCTTTAAAGACCTGTATCTGTATTCAGATTAGCAACCCTATTCTTTGAGAGCCATTCTTTGAGATTTGCATTTGATTTAACTAGCTAAAAATAGGATCCCCCCCGATGCCATTGCTTTGCTTTAGTTTTGTTCAGCAAGTTCTGCTTTTTATTTTTACTTTGCGGTTCTCATTATGAATCAGTTCAAGTCGGCATACGTCATCATTTCAGGGAAACGTTTCTTAGTATCATTTTCCTTGAAGTGAGCGTGAGCATGTTGTAGCTCTAGTGCAGAAGAGAGCAAGATTTTAAAGATAAGCAACCCAAAAGATTTAATCCTCTCCCCCTCTGCTCTCAACCTCCCATTAAAACAAATGTGCTCAATGGTGGATTTGTTTTAACAAATTTAACCAATTTGAAAATGAAAAAAAAAGTTATTAGTTGACAAAAACGTGATTCTTTTTTTTTATGAACTTGGGGCTGAACCTGACTCAAAATCTGACCAGGTAGGTATCACCTCTCTTTTTTCCCGCTTTAACACCATTGCTTCGGCTTTTCAGTTTTAATCCAACACCACTAGACCCACTGTTCCCCGCTTAAAATTGCTTTATCACAGAGCGTGAATAGCCAATATCTTTCTAACTTGAACTCGGTTTAACGAGATCAATCCATGACGGATCAATCAACAGTTCTTGACAAAGTTGTGTGGATTTACATACAATCACGCCAATCAACTGCATTCAAAACAAGTTAAGTTAACAGCTCGTCCAGATCTTTTTACAATAATGTACGAGATTATTTTGCTATTGCGGCACTTGCCCATCAAGGGCAAGTGCCGCAAGTTTTTTGAAACATCTCCTTGTGGAACGTGAGTTCTCTTGTAATCATTTTTTTCTCTTCCATGATTATTGACGTTATTACATGTTAAGCCTCTTTATCATGTTATTTTCAGTTATTATAATGCACATTAAAAAAAATAAAACCTGCGATTGTTAAAAAGAGAATTCGAGTCACCTTGGGGTTCTCTGGACGGCGACTCGACTTTTAGTGTACAGCCCTAAATTTACTATTTGAATATTCACTCGGAAAACCTAACGATTATCCAAATCTTGAAATGATGTATAGAGACAAATAACCCTACAAATTACACTCAAATGATATAGTTTAAATCTTACCTACAGCACATTTAAAACCCCACAACCTCAAGTACATCTAATCCGTTCTCCCTTCTTTGTAAGGCTCTTAAGTTCACAGCTCTGAGCTCCATATGCAAAGCCTCAAAAGTTAACAAGGATCATATTAGACATGACAGACCGTAACAATATCATGTTATATTTATTATCTATAAAACTATATACATTTTTTAAATTGCTGCACTTGCATACTTAATGAGCACTGGAGTACTTATGTGAAACCGCAGGGACAGCACAATCTCAATGCGACACAGGTTAACTGCCATTTGTACTAAATGAACTAAATGCCAGCTGCTCTCAATTATCATATAAACTGTTCCAAGTGCCATCCCTTGGAACCAATATGATCGTAAATGACAATTGTGTTTGATGTGCGTTAGTTAAAAGCGATTGCTGAAGAACATGAAACAATATTCCCCAGCGCTTGCTTCCTCAAAGGAAATTCACACCAGGCGATCGAACCAGCCATGCTGCTGCTAAATCACATATCATTACAATCTGAGGTTGGCCAATAGGTAGGAGAGAGCACAGTGTCTATCTGGCAGTAATAAACCATATCGCTGTCCGTCCTGGTCATTCCAAAGGCCGTTTGATAATTCATAAACATTTTGTGGACCCACTATTCATGAAGGTAAAGATTTGAAGATAGTGATCTGTCTATGATGCATATATCAGACAACATGAAAGCATTCGGGCTGCTGTATGTTTGTAATAGGACAGGTCAATATGTAAACTAAATTTCCCCTGATGCATGGATGAATAACGTACCCATCTAATTTACAACATAGTATGGCCATGAGAATTGATCATTCAGGGTGGGGGTTTGCCTCAAAACAAGTCAACCGTGCGAAGTTAATCATTAATGCATTGGGGACGCTGTGTGAACACCTCAAGTCAACAGATAGGTAGAGGTTTAACATTACCGAACAACCAAGAGTAGACACACACAGACACAGACACACACACACAAATTATCCAAACATACAGCTCTCACATTCCCCCTCTGTTTAAAAGTGATGTAAGAAACAAAGGGGAAGCCTCCACTGTGCGTCAGATGACATCATGTATTAGGGAAATAAGTCTTTATATTGAAATGGCAGTGTAACCCAAGCTAATGAGACGCATTAGTCTTAGGCAGTGGGCCTCGTCGTTGCAACGCTGGTAGCAGTTCATCCGTCCTGCGTGTCTATAAGTGTATCATCTCCACATAAATTATGTTTACGAAACTTAATGAACCCAGAATAGAGGCCTTTTTTTATAATCAACTGACGGCCCTGGGCGAATATGAAGAAAGACATTTTAATGTTATTATGCATCAGTGCGCTGTGGGGGTTACAGGGGCCAATGTGAACACAGCAGACTACTGTTCTTGCAGCGTCTTGTCACTCTGCTCAAATGCAAGAGCTAAAGCTTTGAAGGGTCATATCAGTGGAAGTGTACATTTCAAAGTGTGACCAACACCAGAGAGGACCGGATAGGTGGACAAGTGGAATGCTTTGTTCTGGTGGGGCCGCCGTATCACATATGTGTCAATCTTCACCCCAAAACAAAGTTAATCTCCAACACAGACCGACCAGGGACATGGTTGACCTATGACAAGTTAGGAGGGTGGAATTTCATATATTGCCTGGAAAACTTTAGTTAAAAATGGCCACGGTATCCAAATGCTGTGCAAACAACAAGGTTGAGCAAACTTGTCTGTGCTTTTTCTTTAGAAGGGATCACGTTTACTTGTGTTGCCAAATTTGAGGCAGAGGTTGTGACATACTGCACAAAAAGGGTTTGGAAATTAGTTTTAAGCCATGCCCTATGAACTGCATGCGTTTGCTAACCAGGGCAACAGCAACCTGCCAGATTTCACAACTGAATCAGACCATTTTTAGATCACACTGGGGATCAAAACAACCTAGTTAAAATATAAAGAACCCACAGTGCGACAAGATTATTTCCAACGATAATTTATAATAACCTTAAATACACTACATTAGTACCAAAGTGAAGCGTAAGTGCAAACACACGACGCGGATGCTTTCTTGTGTGTGCAGACTTAAACTGGTATGTTAAATTTAATAATTAAGGGACAGTGAAAATAGACAAGAGGCTTAACATAACCTGCGGTGTGTGTGATACAGGAAAACACGTGAGGCGAGTTGGTACCTGGATACCAAATATCTAAAGTACACACCACTATTCACACCGAGCCACTGAGATTGTGACCATTTACCCAAAATATTTTTGGTTTCAGGTATTTTCAGGTAGCCATGCCATTGAAATGAGCGGCACGGAAACCCCCGGGCCACTACCAACATTAGTCTTGGTTTCAAAATGGTTGTTGTTGGGTTGGTTGGAAGACTGGCATTCTCTCACACACACACACACACACACACACACACACACACACACACACACACACACACACACACACACACACACACA
>JAOPJI010000037.1:13304683-13315000 GCA_027122695.1 Merluccius productus | reverse complement strand
CTCTCTCTCTCTCTCTCTCTCTCTCTCTCTCTCTCTCTCTCTCTCTCTCTCTCTCTCTCTCTCTCTCTCTCCTCACACACACACAAGTTCTCTCAGCCCCCATCAAGGCTACCATTAGCTACGTACATCAACGATGCTGAAGCACAGCTCTCTTCAGAGCAATTGTGTATTTGTGGGCGGTGTGTGTGTGTGTGTGTGTGTGTGCGTGCGTGCGTTATACCTGGATCCTCTCCTGCAGTTTGAGCGTGCTCCGCTTGCTCTCGTCCAGCCTCTCCAGGTGCGCCTCCACCTCGGCCTCCGCTCTCTTCACCCGTTCCCTCATAGCACTGTGCATCCCTTTTTTCTCCTCCTCGTCCCTCTCCTCCCACTTCCGGCGCTCGTCCCTCCGCTCCGCCTCGATCCTCCTCCGGACCTCGTCGTTCTCCTCGTTCAGAGCGTTCATCTTTTTCTCCCATCCCTCCTTCTCCTCCCGGACGGCTTTGCGCTTCTCCTCCTCGGCCTGCTCCTTCTCCTCCTTCAGCGCCCGCACTTCCGCCACCAGAGCGTTGAGTCTTTCCAGGTCCTCGCGCTCTTCTTTCCTCCGCTCCTCCTGTGCGTTCACCTTCTCCTCCTCCTCTTCGCTCTTCCTCTCTCCTTCGGCCCTGTGGAGCTGATCGCACTTTGTCTCCAGTTCCTGGATCCGCTCCGCGGCCTTCTGCAACTCCTGGCCCAGCCGCAGGCTCTCGTCCTGGGCAGAGCCCATCTGGGCCCTGGCCGACTGGAGCTCCTCCTCCGCAGCCTGGAGCTTCTCCTCAAACTCTTTCCTCAGATCCACCTCCGTCTCACGTTCCCTCTCCTCCCTCTGTGCCCGGAAACACTCAAAATCGGCCTGCATCTGGAAGTATACGGCGTACAGAAGTGGCTACTCGCTCCTATTATAGATATATAAAGATGCAATCTTTAAGATAAGATACAACCAAGAAGCAAAAGGTGAGAGATGGATCAGTGGTTTGGAAAAAAACAAAACTACTGTTAAGTGATTTAGTATAATGAACCAAAGGTAGGTACTGAAGGAGGCAAATCTCACAACAAAATGTGACAGTAATTAATCATTCTAATTAATTCATTAATTCTAAAATTAATGATTTCCATGTGTCTGTATAGCTGATGTCTCGTTTGCTTATCTTGGCAGTAGAGAGGAAGCCACCCGTAGGTTATTATATAGGTCAATATTGTTTGACAAAAACACATTCAAGGGCTCCCACTCACCTGGGCCCCAACCCTCTGCTGATGATCAAGAGACTCCTGAAGCTCTAGGAGGCGTGTCCTGAGCACTGACCCCTCCCCTTCGTGGCAGGTCTCCATGACGATGCGGTGCAGCTCTTCCTGGTGGGCATAGGTTAGCGTCTGCAGAGCTGACTCTTGCTCCTCATTCTTCATGTTTAGAGAGTAAATCACCTGGGAGATGGCATGTGGTAGTGGGAGAGAGAGAGAGAGAGAGCGAGCGAGAGCGAGAGCGAGAGAGAGAGAGAGAGAGCGAGCGAGAGAGCGAGAGCGAGAGCGAGAGAGAGAGAGAGAGAGAGAGAGAGAGTTGAGACGAATAAGCAGTAGAAAAAGAGAGGGAGAAAGACGCCAGAGGCATATGGTAAACAAATCTGCATATTTTATGCCATATTACATTACTCAGCTGACGACTTGGCTCCATACATATATATATAAAAAAATACATGTATAGCAACAAAGAGTTCACTGTCTGTTTACAAGTATGGTCTCATGTATTTCCCTGCATATGTGGAGCCACATTTCTACAACTGGGAGTCCTAGACTAAAACTTGAGCAAAAACAACAACAGTCCCTTTGACAGGAAAAAATACGACGCACTCCGGTGTATCTATGACCCGTGACCTATGTGATGATCAGGGATTTCTTGCACAGATTTATAGAGTAATCCCCTCGCCTGCTGCATGTCAAGGTCTCTCTCTCTCTCTCTCTCCCCCCCCCCCCTCATGAAGCAATAGCATGTGACTTCCATGTGAAATATGGCCTCTCGACGCACTATTCACGTCCACCTCTCCACCGTGTCTACAGTGTCATCATCCTCCCTCCCCTGACCCTGACGGCTCACTTGCATATGCTGTGCATGCGTGTGTGTGTGTGTGTGTGTGTGTGTGAGTGCGTGCCTGTGTGTGTGCATGCCTGTGTGTGTGTGTGTGCATTCAGGAGGGTCACATAGACTTGCATTTTACCCAGACGCCTCTCTGTCTGCTGCAGCACACAGCTGGCACAGCACTGCCGGACATTCCCTGCATCTTTGTGTGTGTGTGTGTGTGTGTGTGTGTGTGTGTGTGTGTGTGTGTGGGGGGTATATTTGTGTGTTTGTTTGTGTGTGACCTCGTCTCTCTCTCTCTCTCTCTCCCTCTCTCTCCCCCTCTCTCTCTCTCTCTCTCTCTCTCTCTCTCTCTCTCTCTCTCTCCCTCTCTCACACACACACAATTTGCACCTGCAAAGTGTGAAGTAGATCTGCTGCTTGAATAACACAGAGGACCCAAAATACTTGCGTTTGTGATCAATGATATCATCTTATTTTCGAGGGCTTTAATGCATGATTGGAATGACAGATAAATAGGAGCTATTTTTGTTATTATTCTTTTTTTTAGATCCTGGGCTATTCACAAAATATTTGGGGCTGTAGCACCAAACGCCTAAAGACGCCGCTGGACAGTAGGACAGCATCTATAGGACAGTCTGTCTGTGATTACAGACAGTAGGACAGTGTCTACAGGACAGTGTCTGTGATGACAGACAGTAGAACAGTGTCTATAGGACAGTGTCTGTGATGACAGACAGTAGGACAGTGAGTCTAGTAGGACAGTCTGTCTGTGATGACAGACAGTAGGTAGGTGTCTATAGGACAGTCTATCTGTGATGACAGACAGTAGGACAGTGAGTCTAGTAGGACAATCTGTCTGTTATTGACAAGCAGATCTGCATTTCCCGAGCATGCTCTGTCTGACCTTTACCAGCATTGATTCTAAGGGAGAAGATGAGGGATTCTGAGGAGATATCTCGTGATTAAGACCAGATACAGTCTGACACTGCTGTTGATTCATAACCTACCCCTGTAAACGTAGAAATCGGTCATGGGGACATTGATTTTTCAAAAATGCTTCGTTATGCAGGCACTTTTAATTATATATATATATATATAATTATTATTTTTAAATTATTATTATTTTAAAAATTATTGTATTTATTTTTATTTAGTAATATATTTCATCTATATATTTAATCTCTAACTGTTCAAGTTATGCACAAACGCATACCTCGCCAAACTTATTTTTAGGCACTTCTTGCACCTCTGCGATTTTGTAGTTTGCCGAAATCTCTGTGGATGGCAGCAATAGGAACATGCGTGTCTGATTGGTCGGAAATGACGGGCGTAATTTATTTAGTTTTATTTCTGCAATTGGAATTCGGATTTCCCGTCTCCATGGAGACGACCGCTGACCACTTAACTAATTGAACATTCAGTGATCAAACCGAGTATAAAATGAAGTTCGTCCTCAAAGAACGTTGGTCTCAGACAGCTGAAAATAATATGACTTCTTTTGTAGTATGCTGCCTGCTTAACAAAGGGATAAAACACCTCTCTATCCGACACGGGGATGTCAGTGGGAGTAACCGGCTATTGAATCTCTGATTTAAATTAAATTAAAGACACTCTTACCCAGCGGTAAAGGGAGTCCTGCTAGCCTGAGGACAGAGGTGCCGTGACAGCAGATTACTGTGAGACTCTGTTTTCCCCGGTAGTGTGAGTGTCACAGACTCCAAATGTGTTTGTCAGATGAGAAAGAAAGGAGGACGAGGACGAGAGCAAGAAGAAAGTACGTATCCATGATCCTCCCCTTAAATTACTTTTTGCCTCATTAGCCACGTCACGTATTATAATATACACCCCCCTCACATTGATCCCTGCATGTGCGTACGTAGTGCTAGAGTAATGTTCACCACCTGCTCTTCCATCACAAGCCCCCGTTTTAATGGAAAGGAGATAGTATCCATTTTAACTGCCGACAAAAAGCAATTGACACTGCGGAGACACGAATCATCGTAGAGGCTAAGACAGATCATTCAAAAGATTAAGCGGCAGTCTCGTAACCAAGCATTCGCTATTGATGAATAGAAAAGAAGTAGAAGAAGGGACATTTCTGTAAGCGACTTGAGTTGAAGATGCAGTTTATTTTTTTAAATGGTTTTATGTTTCCCGAATGTTCTGTCTGGGATTAATAATAATAGCATCTTATCTTGTCTTACGAAAGTGTAACTGAATGTGGTAAAAACATGTAAACCTTCTAGGTCCGTAGGTGTCCTTATAGTGACGCACAAAAGTGGCAGAAAAAACAACGGTGACATTGATTCCAAACAGGTGAGACAGTTACCGTCCCCTGTTCAGTTCAAAACACTGAGGCGGTCAACACATAAGGAGCTTTCAGCGTCGACATTGCCAATGTTTCCCTATGGAGTCGAGCGTTGACGCCCAACCTAGCGTTGGCGCTAGCCTGGCCGTAGCGGACCGCTCGGGTTTTTTCAATCGAATTTCAAACAATTTCAACTTGTAACCTGTTTGCCGCTGACCTATCGAAGCCGTCCAATCAGATTAGCTTTGAATCTAAACGGCAACACTTCACTTCTGAGACGATTTTAACAAATGTATTTCTGCAGTGGCCAGTCTACTACACAGGTTTGATTTTAAACCTTTACAGACACTTTAGTTGACCAGTGCTGGCCGAGGTTGTGTTCTGTGGCCAAGGACACAGTTCATGTAACTTGTGTCTACAGATCCCCGCCCCCGTAGAACATGATTAGTCGAAATACATTTGAAGCGAAAGAAAATGAAACTCACCGTGCAACCAGATTTGAGCTCGTCTCTCCATCAGACTTTAGATGTTAATCTGAAGTCTGCTTTGTGAGATGAGACCAGCGCTTTGCGGGAAACTGATCATGTGTTGACCGCTTAACACCGGCGCTGTACAGCTTATGTTATTCTCCTCTCACCCCTACCTACACCGCAGCACTCCCACACTGATAGTCACTTAATTACTACTTGCTCTCGTCGGGCCAATTTTAAGAGACTTTATTAATTAGCAAACTCCTGGAAGACCAGTTGTTAGTGTGTGTGTGTGTATGTGTGTTAAAACACGGCTGGTGAGTACAGGGATAATTCAGACATTCCCTTCGGCTCTAAAATGATGATTAAACAAGCTGCGAGAAAAGGCTTCAAATCACTCTGACACACAAGCGATTAGCTGATGAGGCGTTTCAAATTGAAATAGCGTACCGCGCTGATTCTGCGCACGTCTGGACTGGATACCTTAAATGTGCGTGAGTCAGCGCCTAATCCCGCCACTTTGCCAAGGTTTTAAATTTCGATATAGGATGAAAACCCCCATCCGGCCGCAGCGCTCTTAGTCCCCAACCCACGCAGGAGACACGCTTCCAATCCACAAGAGCATCCACTTCACAAAAGCAAACTTATTCTGTGTTCGATTTATTGTTTTTCTGTTTTCAAAGTTTAATTACATCAAAATGACATCGATCAGATTACATGTTTAATGTTTTGTTTGTCTCCAGATTCCTCAAAATACCACAAAGCATTTAGGCAGTATTACTTTAAGCATCAAGACATTTGGCACAATTGTATCACACACACACACACACCATGTGGGACAATATCTCAGAGGATTCTTGTGGGAATTTACCTTACCTCATGTCTGTGTTTTGGGAATTACCCTAGAAAGCCTTTATTGTCTAGGAGCGCTACACCTCATCGGTGCATTAAACACATTGACAGCCGGCAACACATGTCCTTAAATAGTAAGTACAAAATAATAAAGATAAATACAGTGTAATGTGCACTAGATTAAAAGTATGTATTGCACTAATAAATATAAAAGAGATAAAAAAAGATAAATACAATGTAATTTGCACTATAATAATAAAAGTATATATTGCTCTAAAATAAATGTAGTTATTGCACCAGTGTGAATGTAATTGTTGCTCTAGAATAAATATCATTATTGTACTAGATCTCGTAGGTTTGCTCTAAAAAGACAAAATCAGCATTACTTACTTTGTGTGCGTGTGCACATGTGAATGTGTGAGTGCATGCATGTGTGTGAACATGCATGTGTGTGTGTGTGTGTGTGTGATTGACCTTAACCACATCAGTAATAATTAAGGGTGGTTTCCATCATCATAGCCCCCCAAGGTCAGCCAGTCGAGGGGAACTGCCGGTGGGCAGGAGGGTGAAGGCTACTCCTACCTCCAGGGACACAATCCCTGCCTCCCTGGGCTGTACTTACATAACAGCTCTCTAAAGCCGTCAGCCCACCTGCAGATAATATGAACCAAAGCTAAAACCAACAACAAATTTGTATGGCTTCGCTTGTCTTCATCGCTGCAGGATATGTTTGTATTTTAGTAGTTTTAGTGCTATTTAGGATATATATGTCTTTATGACACACATATCATAGGTAGGGGTCAAACATTTTGCTCTAGTGTGACCGCAGGTAGACTGCAGACTTTGGGGGATCGAACTCAACCATTCAACTGGGCAAGGTTACACAAAAGTCAAGATTACACAAAAAATAGAGTGGAGTGAACTGCAAACACTCTTAGTTAGGCCTTGCCTATCACATCTCTCCTTGCATGTCTGTAGGCCTGTCTGTATTTGTGTGTGTGTGCATGCATTTCAGGCCTATGTGTGTGTGTGTGTGTGTGTGTTGAGTGATAAACAATCCCCCAATGTGGGATTAATAAAGATAAAAAAAGAAAAAAAAGTAAAAAAAAGAAAACCGTCTTCCAGCCTCTACTACTCAAAGATGCGTTTTCCTCAAAGGTCTTTGTCTAATCCGGTCCCCGGTGTCCCCGTATCTCCCGTTGACTACCTGTATATGTCATTCTATTTGTTTATTTGCATGATATAATGCATCTCCATGACTCAAAACATAAATAAACTATAACTATAATAAATAATAATAATACATTTTATTTGGAAGGCGCCTTTCTGGACACACATAGATTAAAAAAACACATCAATAAAAAACACATCAATATCAATAATAGCACACAACAATATCAATAGAACACAGAATGGACAGTTAAAAATATAATAAATAAATAAATAAAAACAAAGGCTGGGACAGGGAAATTTACATCAAAGACAATAGGCAATTTTAAACAGATGAGTTTTGAGTTGTGATTTGAAACGGGGGAGTGAGTTAGTGTACTGTAACAATAGAAATACTTAACGGTGACCATAAGAAATGAAGAATCGCGAGCCATCATACGCAATAATTCTCCATCAACTAACGAAATGCCATTATGACATTACCCGACAAATTCATATAGTCTAATTATTCTTTCTTGAACTGAAAGATATTCATGATACCACCTTTTTAAATCATCGGTATATCTGCTTGCTTTGTTTTTCTCCACGCTTGTCCCCGACGGCGGCCCGATCACAGGGGGAAGGCGCCTCCGGGATGCCGGCCATTCAGGATTTGGTTCCGATCATTTACAACCAATCAGAGTACATCCAGCACCTGGAGGCCGAGGTCAAGTTCTGCAAGGTGGGTTTGGCGGACCGTGTGTGTGTACATGGATCAGGACTCACCGTTTGTCTTTATGTGTGTGTGTTATTGGTCAGTACTCAGTAATGCACTGTGTTCCTTGGTGGCCTGGGGATGTGTGTGTTTACATGTGTGTGTGTGTGTGTGTGTGTGTGTGTGTGTGTTCAGGAGGAGGTTCAAGGGATCAAGCAGAAGGTGTGGGTGGTTGTGGGGGAGAATGAGAAGCTGCAATCGAGTCTGAATAAAACACTGATGGACAACGCAGCGCTGGAGTCCACGGTACTGTGTGTGTGTGTGTGTGTGTGTGTGTGTGTGTGTGTGTGTGTGTGTGTCAGTGCTGTTTCAGTGGCTTCATGCATTATAAGTTCCAGTCCCCTTGTTTCTCAGCTCCATGAATCTCCAGAGGACAAACGTCTCGCAGGCCCCAGACGAGGCAACAGGACGCCTCATGGAACCGACAGCCACACATGGAAGAATGAACTGGTGAGGTGACATCATTTCTCCTCCTCCGTTTGTCACCTGGCATCTCAGTTACACACAATAGTAATTTTCTGTGTGTGTGTGTGTGTGTGTTACATGCTGATGGATTAGGAGCAGCTGAAGGCACTGCACCGGGCCCAGACTGAATCATTGGAGGCTCAGGTCACCACTCTCAGGTCAGTACATCATTGCCCCAAAGCTACGATCCACTAGCCGCAAAGCTACGAACCGCTAGCCACAAAGCTACGAACTGCTAGCCAAAAAGCTATGATCCGCTAGACCAGGGGTTTTCAAATTGGGTGAATGTGAGCCTCCCCTTAAAGTAGGTAAGGAACGCCGAGCCCCCCCCCCCCCCAGTGCGGAAATCCCACACTCACACAAGTAGAGGTGAAGGGGATTATTTTATTTATGTTATTATTTTATTTACATTTATTTAAATTATTTTATTTTAATACTTTATTTTTTCTTCGTGTCTCGTCGCGCCTCCCCTGTGGCTCTTTGGCGCCCCCCAGGGGAGGCGCGCCTCACCTATTGAAAACCGCTGCGCTAGACCGTACAGATAGACCGTGCCTTTGGTATTGCGCTTTGTCCTTTGCAAGATACAACTTGAGAAAAGTCATTTTTCCATTTTCCTGTGGAATGACTCATTTCGGGGCTATCGGGGGATCTGGGAGTATTTAGAAAACGCCCCAGAATACCAACATTATCATTTATAGTTGGAACGTCATGCCTTCCCGCACTCAGACGTGGTGATACAATCACAAAGTGTTGGCAGTCTACCTGGAGGCTAACCTAACCCTGACGTGACACATAGTCGCTATGTGACTGAACAAGATAAGATCAAGATATCAGTCAATCTCATGTTGTTATAGCATCTTAGCATACCATCTTAGCATCTGCCAAATGCCCTAAATGTAAATGTCAAATTTAAATGTAATGTTGTTATCTCATCTCGGGCTCGGGGCTAGGAAGGAGCTGGTGGTGAGTCGGCGGGAGTGTGAGGAGGCGGGCAGCCGTCTGAGGCACAGGGAGGCGCAGGCGGCGGCGGCGGCGGCGGCGGCGGCCAAGCGGGGCGGAGGAGCTCCCCCCGTCGGGGGCCTGTGTCTCAAGTGCGCCCAACACGACGCCGTCATGGCGGAGACGCACACCAACGTGCACGTGCAGACCATCGAGAGGCTCACCAAGTCAGTCAGGGGGGACGTGCCCCCCCCCCCCCCACACACACACACACACACTCACTCACACATTTAAATGTGTGCATTTTGTAAACTGCACTATCACTACCACGTTGCATATTTTATATATCTCAACACTTTGCTCATATACGTATCTGAAAAAGGTTATGTGGTTAGCTGTCTTTAGTGAAAGTGTGTGTGTGTGTGTGTGTGTGTGTGTGTGTTTCCAGGGAGCGTGACGAGGTGATGGTGGCGCTTCGCTCCGTGCGCGCCAGCCAGCAGGAAGCCCAGCAGAGGGAGTGGTCCGCGTGTCTCCAGGTCAAACAGGCCGTGGAGATGGCAGAGGAGGCGAACCTGCATAAGGCCCGGGTCAGGCACGCACACAGACAGACAGACAGACAGACAGACACACACACACACACAAACACACAGAGACAGACTCACGCACAAGCACACACACATCGCATTTAAACAACAGATTAGCATTGCAGCATCGCTTTTTGGCGGCTGTGTGTGTATTCTTCGTGTCTGCGAAGACAGACACACACATTATTTTATGCAAGTGTGTGTGTGTGTGTGTGTGTGTGTGTGTGTGTGTGTGTGTGTACAGCTGGAGATGCAGTGTGAGCAGCTGTCCAGGGAGCTGTGTCGCCAGAGGGAGCGGCTCGAGAGGGAGGCTCAGGGCCTGCAGGGGAGGCTGGCGGAGGTCAGGGAGGAGGCGCGCTCCGAGGCCCGCAGGGAGAAGGAGGAGCTGGCGCAAACGGTGAGTTCTACCTCCTCCGCCTTGTTAATGAGCAAAAGCCAACTGTACTGTAATGACCTTTATGGCGTGTCACAACCCTTTGGCACTGATCTGATCAGAATCACAATCATCCTGGGTGTGAGAGATTTAAGGAGAACAGGTGTGTATGCCAGTGAGTCATGTCATTTCAGTGATTGAGTCCTTGATGAGTGATGAGTTAATTGAGGGGGTGAATCATGTGTGTGTGTGTGTGTGTGTGTGTGTGTGTGTGTGTGTGTGTGTGTGTGTGTGTGTGTGTGTGTGTGTGTGT
>JAOPJI010000037.1:13149834-13160121 GCA_027122695.1 Merluccius productus | reverse complement strand
TGTGTGTGTGTGTGTGTGTGTGTGTGTGTGTGTGTGTGTGTGTGTGTGTGTGTGTGTGTGTGTGTGTGTGTTTCGTCAGGTGCGACGTGGTGTTGTTGTTGTTGTGGTTCACGGTGACAATGGAGGTGAACTCGTGGTTCCCATAGATCAGCTCCAGTGAAAACAGCCAGCCCTAAAAGTGTGTGTGTGTGTGTGTGTGTTGAGCTGTCCTATTACGGATTCATGCTCCCAGGTGGTCCCAACCACATGAGTGAAAGTGGTCCTGGTCTGTACTTAATCCACGTCCTGGAGATACGACCAGACCGGTTTCTCTAATCACAGTCACCCCTTATCGTTGTGATCCTCTGCGGTGAACCTGCACTTTGCCCTTTGGTCCAAAGACTCTGACTGACTGACTGAGTTGGATCCCAGTTTAGTTTTTTGTTATCATGTCTGTATTCGCCCATGGTGACATGCTGCCCTTACCCGGGTCCAACTCCGGCTCAGCGGGCAGACTAGGGTAAACTAGAGATATACGCCTACCCTTTGCTGACGGACACCATATAATGTTGTGTTTATGCCAACTCGTGGTTTGTAATGTCCTTGGAATGGGGAACCAAGATGCCAGGACTCAAGCAGGCTGGTGGACTCGGCAGCAGTAGTTTGTATTGTTACAATACTGAATGTTAAACATGTGGCCCTCTTGTACCAACTGCAAAGTACAGTCTGTATGGGTTTGTTGGTTTGTGAGATTGTGACTAATGTTTTTAGTTGGGGTTTTTTTGCAGCTTGAGATTTCCTAATTTTCACATCTGTAAAAAAAACAAAATGTCTAGAATAAAAAAATATCAAATGTGAAACACTGGAGATCTACGAGCAAAAGAAAAGTGAGAAAATGTAATCCTGCTCATCTTATATTACCCCGTGGTTGGGTCACTGACCTAGACCTCACCACGTGCAGTGAGGTCTGGGTCTCAGTAGGTGGACTGACCATGGACACTAAGCCAGGATGAAGCTAGCTCGTCCGCCTAGCTCGCTTGTTTACCAACAGTAACGTAAGCCCCTTTGAATAGCACTGGAGAGGTGCAAGACTGGAAGGGTAATGGTGGATGACTTGGTGTCACCTGCAAATTCACATGATGCAACAGGTTCAATGTTGACTAAACGCTCCCTGAAGACCTCTCCTCGGCTCCCCTCCTCTCTATTTTTGAATTTACAATGTAGGTCAGTCTACTCACCAACATCTCGATGCAAGAAATGAACACTCTAATTTTATCTTTGTCCTATATACAGCATGTAGAGAAATTGACTCACTTTCTCAATCAAGAGTTAGTGGTGGTGGTGGTGGTGGTCGGGGGGGGTATCTGATGTGCTAAAAAAAGCACTTGAGGTCATTTGGATACACCTTGTTGTGGAACATGCATGCTATGTGTTTATTTGGTGTCTGTGACTCAAGTTTATATAGTGGTTAGTGGTCTCCAGTGTGTTTAGTTTTTTTTTTTTCACAATACCTATTCAGTACATACAGTAGTGTCTTCATCAATATATGATCACCAGTCCTGAGGGATCGCTGTTTTGAGGCTGTATTGCCCCGGATCAGAACCCTTTTACCTAAATGTAAGCAAGTAATGGCCCGCCTGGTCCTTCATGCGTAGTGCTGTGGTGCACGATCGCTGCTATCCCAGCAGATTAGTGTCTTTTGAGTGGCTGCCTGGCTGCTGCTCCACTTCATCATGCTGAGGGGTTGGAGCTACCCCTGACCTCGATATACAAACACTTTTCTCTCTTGCGGACCGAGGAGATGATGGCCTAATTTGTTAGCCGAGCAGAGAGTGTAACTGACTGCTACACGGACAGTCGGATACAAGACAAATACAAGAATTGCGTAGGCCCTCGGGGGGGGGGGGACAGCATTATGCATAGTGTGCATACAGCGTCCAAACTGTACTTTAAGAGTGTGGTCCTTTTATGTGCCACAGTGGAAAAATCTACCGGCCAAGCAATTGTTTTAATAAGTAAATGTTGAATTTTTTAAATCTGCCAAATGGTCAAATCTATCTGCCATTGGCTGGTGGCAGGTGTTCATTTTGGACCCTGTGTGGGTTGGTTATGCTTTACGGCAGTCCTAAATCACGCTCTTTTAAACTACCACTACTGCATGTGCTTAATGGGACTAGTTCACATGGCTGGATGCTTAGGACTACCGTTACTCACCCTCTTCATCTGCCTCCTCTACCATTACTGTGTAACTTTCGATATATAACGTATAGGTGCACAGTGCACACGATGCCTCACTTCCTGCAAGCCTAACGTTTCTGCTTTCTACATGGCCACGCAGTATTGATTTAACGCCCGCGCTGAGCCATTGCTTCACGCCTGCTCTGTGACAGGTGTTTGTTTGAACCCCCGGTTTCCACTCGATTTCCAACGCTATGAGATTCTTAAAATAAGAGTTTGGGCTAAGAATTTTAGGGAGGAGGGGGGACGTGTCATCCCCATGGTTACGAGTAAAAATATTAAATACTAAAAACATTTAAGCTAGTACTTTATTTTGCGTATGAGCGATGTATATTAAATATATTATACGTGTCCGAGAAGCTTAACCCTCTCTCGGACGCGGCCATCAACATCGACCACTACTGATCATATGACATATTACCACGTTTTAAACAAACGATTTTAGGTTCACTGCCCCTTTAACTAACCTCATTTATATAGCTGACGTTTTATGTATTGTGTATTGTATTTGAGTAGACATTCCTAGAGATTTGCAGGAATAGCCTATGCCATAACTAGCTTAGTTGGCCTGGTTCAACACAGGTGTTTCTTTGTCATATAGGCCTAGTTTTGTAATAGTTAAGAATGGGCGGGATTTTGATGAGGGACGCCCACAAAGGAAAATAGCCATGTAGCAATGAATCACTTGATTAGATAAACTGAGCACTAATATATAATGACTAAAGCGTGTTAGGTGGTAAAAAGCCTGAGGATTAGAAGTCATTTTCTTGTTCAAAATCCAGCATCAGAAATTGTTGTGCAGTTATGTATTTACTGAACACTTTTCAACATGCCATACATGTATGGTAAAAACCTTTCAACATGCCTTATTGAATAGCCAATTGACTCATTTGGAGGACCAGCAATAAAAGATTATGCCATTTTAAATATTAACCAAAGATTTTATGGGGAACGACTTCGTGATTGAACAAACATAATCAGTAGTTGTACCATACTTGCGATTATATAAACAATGTGTCTTCTCTTCCAAAAATGGGTTGTAAAAAGCTGTCAAAGGTCTTTTGATGGTGCTGTTGTTGGGCTCCCAACCAGTCATTCTGATTTGTTTACATTAAGTAGGTGACATGTCCCATAATGAAGGTAGATATGAGGTAGCCAGTTTACCGTATGCAAAGGCAGTTGGATTGGATTGCTGCTCCATATCCACTTTCCATTATCTCCTTAATGCACTGTGATTTTTTTCTTTGGCCATTCTTACTTCCAGGCTTCTTTATTTGAAATCTCCCTGTCAGCATAATGGTGCTTTCTTGCAGCAACATTAACTGTGTATTATTAGGACGGCACTCTTAGTTTAAAATCTGAATGTTGGCAATGGCATTGCAACTTTTTCTTGCCATTATAAGTAATGCACATGTTCAAGTTATTGACAAGTCTGGAGCGCTCCACTTACCTAGAAGGACATAAAAGGCATTGGAGAAGAGGTGTGACATAAAAGGCCTTAAAAGGCATGACATGCTATGCTATTGTTTCCCTTTCCTTCCTGTTACCCTTTGTGCTTTTCAGTGCAGTGCTATTTTTGAGCCTGACCTAGATGGGCAGCAAGATGTAGCTTTGCACCGAGCTCACTGGAAGAGTTCCCAACCAAAATATGACCCACATAACTTTGCTGTGCACAGTTTAATCCTGCTCTTTTCCCTTTTTTTCCCTTTCCATTTTCTGTTTTTGACAGGTGTGAGTGGGGGAGAAGATGTCCCAATTTCTATAAATCATAAACGGAGGCCACCCTTGGCAAAGCCTGAAGATCTGGATGTCAATGAGGACACAGAGACGCCGCAGCCCCACACACTGACTTCAGGAACCGTAGTCGATGGAGCCCCGACCCCCTCACCTGATGAAGGTTTCCAGGAAGAGGAGAAGGTGAAAGTGCAACTACGTTTGATGCAGTCTACAGAAGTGAATTCCAAAAAAAATCATGTAACACAAAGGACTACATCCCATTAACCCCCCCCCCCTTCCTGATCTTTTCCAGAAGGTTGCAGAGAAGGCAGTCGCCGGGCCCATCCAGATAGTCGTGGCCAATGAGGATGAGCATAGCTTTGAGCTGGACGAGGCGGCGCTGGAGAACATCCTGCTGCAGGACCACGTCAAGGACCTCAACGTGGTGGTGGTGTCTGTGGCCGGGGCCTTCCGCAAGGGCAAGTCCTTCCTGTTGGACTTCATGCTGCGCTACATGCACAGCCAGGTAACTTGGGCTATAGTGTGCACTAAGACGAGTTGACAGGGGCGTCACAATACGATATTATGATTTTTAAGTGCCGATGTGTGATCTACGAATTTATCTTTTGTGCAGTTTAGCGTATAAGTTGGGGTTTGGGTTCTATAGGTTCATCGGCGTCTGCCAGTGTTTTTTAAATGAATGTGGCTGAATGCAAGTACAAAGTGACTTGACTATAGGTGAATACACTATAGAGCCCTCTGTAGGACTATTATTTTGCTTCCACTCGGATAACATTAACGTTTCTGGCTAAAAAAGACATGGACAAAAAAATGATAATTTCAGTCAACCTGGCGTAGTATTTCAAATCAAATGTATTTATTTTCCCCCATCCCATCCCTGGTAGCCAGGGTGTGAGTGTTGGAGCACTGAACAGTTACTATGGAGAAAAAGTAGTGAATGGTTTCTTATGTAGCGTTGGCCGGCCATTCATAACTCTGTATAGTCTTGCTGCTATTGGATAAACTCTGACTACATTTAGGAGCTGTTAAGCAGATGGGTTTGTGTAAGGCGGTGGTTTCCAATGTTCTTTGACTTGTGGGCCCGTTTTTAGGTCCACACACACACCGGTTTTACCCAACCAACATGGCTACGAGTCATTAGGCTGTCGTCTGTTCGTACATACTGGACCTTTTTTATGAGACCTTTCAAACCTTTTTCAAAAATTCATTTTTTTCAATTAAAAATGTAACGTCAAATATCTACAGCTTCTATGCCAGCAATCTTCTGGGACCCCAAATTCATGTCAGGGCCCCCCAGTGGGGTCCTGACCCCACAGGTTGGGAAGTGCTGGTCTACTAGATGCAGCATGCACAACCATATTCTTTTTTTGAATAATCATTACTACAGTTCTTGTTCTTTGGTTATGTCGAATAACCATGTCCCAATCAAATGTCTACGATCTACAGTGTGGGCATTACTGGAATACATAGTGAGGCGTTGAAAAATGTGGTCCATCTGCTCTAACTTGCCGGAACTAAAAGCTGTTGTGTTAACACTATTTAGCATGACTTACATATTCAGTTTACTTATTTGCATTTATTGGTCTGCAAGCAAGTGTGAGACGTCTACAACTTATTCAGGCACCCAGCAGCTGTGCGCTTTGTCTCCCAACACACGGCGCGTTCGACGACCAGACCCACAGAACTCCTAGCAGCAGCTGGACACGAAAGCTGTAGTGATCACCTTACATCACACACACACACATACACATACACACACACACACACACAGGGAAACGGATAGTTCACGATGACGCTTGTCCCCACAGCTGTTGCCAAGCGGGACTGTCTGCAGTTGAAAATGCCTACGTCTCAACTGAATACTTCAGTGTCCTTTTTCACCCTGTGTTTGCGCTCTCTGAGACATTCTGGTTTGAAATCTTGTATCTCAGTAGGATGCATACTAACTTAATGCTTTAACACTAAATAATAAATGTCTATTATGACTTTGCGCCACCTCTCCCAGATGTAAGCCGTAGAGCCACGGTGGCTTTTTGGTTTCTGTCTCTGGAAATCTGTAGTTGCATATACTTTGAATAACGCTCCGAAACCATTTGCAGGTCAAACAGGTTCATATTGTGGTTACTTATTCACAGGTGCAACTACACATGTATATTCTGCTGCTTAGAAATGCCAACAGCATTTAACAACTTTACAACCTTTACCATGTGAGACCCTTAGCAAATCAGTCACGATAGAATGTCATGTGTTTTTGGAAGGAAGTCAAAAGACATGTCCTTACCTGTAACCTCACCCCTCATCCTTGTATATCCTGCCCATTCCCTCCTCACCCTCGGTGTGTCTTGTCCCCCCCCCCCCCAGGATGAGTCTTGGATGGGGGGAGATGACGAGCCTCTGTTGGGCTTCTCCTGGAGGGGAGGCTGTGAGCGGGAGACCACAGGCATCCAGGCCTGGAGCGAGGTGTTTGTAGTGGACCGGCCCGACGGCACTAAGGTGAGCTGGCTACTAAAAACATGGCTACGCTACGTTGACAATAATAACTTGGATATTGACTATATTCTCCCACACACATTTATAAATATACAAACACCCTGGTCACATGGGTGCACACCACTTTCTCTATGTGTGTGAGTCAAAGGAGTGTTATGTTTGGCGTATGTTGAAGTTTGTTTTCACTGTTGGCTGGCTCTTCTGAACCAGGTTGCAGTGCTGCTGGTGGACACCCAGGGGGCGTTTGACAGCCAGTCGACCATTAAAGACTGCGCCACCGTGTTCGCCCTGAGCACCATGACCAGCTCTGTACAGGTAGTGACTACAATCCATGTGTCAACAAACCTATCAAGGGCCGTGAAGATTTTGCATACTACTGTACTATATCATGCCATGTATATACAAATTGAACTCTTGGTGTGAGCCAAATTTCGAGACTTTTTTTAAATTCACACTTTTACTTTAACGCGTGTTCCTGCTTTACGTTTCTGTTTTGACATGCGTCTACATATGTTGGGTGTGCTCTTTTCTCCAGGTGTATAATCTCACCCAGAATGTCCAGGAGGATGACCTCCAGCATCTGCAGGTCAGCACAGCTTTTGTCCACATCTCGTGCCCCCCCCCCCCCAATAGAGCTCCACCTGGTGGATCTTTGTTGGCTCTGAACATGCTAATGCTTGTTTATCTCCCTGTCTGCAGCTATTTACAGAGTACGGTCGCCTGGCCATGGAGGAAATATACCAGAAGCCTTTCCAGGTATCCCTTTGTTCTCATTTGTCTTATGTTATTTCCGTATTTCCTCCCTCCAGGTAAATGAGGAAATTGGTTTTGCTTTATAAAATACAATTCGGTTGGCCCATGCCTCTGCCTCTGTCCTTCTTTGTTTCCGGTTGCAGTCCCTGATGTTCCTCATCCGGGACTGGAGTTATCCCTACGAACACGCCTATGGCCTGGAAGGAGGCCATGCCTTCCTGGAGAAACGGCTGCGGGTAAGCCCTGTTCCTCAAGTAGCCCGTGGAAAGCCTGCCGCTGTGCCTGGTTGTGTAGAATGCAACCGATGGGCGTTTCTGAAGAAGTCTAAACATGCAGGCAACTCTGGCACCTCATTTAGTAACGAGCCATACATAAAGTAATATATTCCCAATCCAAAGTGGAAGTCTATGTGTTGATGCAAGTACTTCTGTCATTAATTCATCGTGATGCCAAACCATTCTGATGCCCTACCTTGATAATCATTGATAATATTGTAACAATAACGCCCTGAATGGCTGCCGCTTGCCCACCCAGGTGAAGCCGAACCAACACGAGGAGTTGCAGAATGTGAGGATGCACATCCACTCTTGTTTCTCCAACATCGGCTGCTTCCTCCAGCCCCACCCTGGCCTCAAAGTGTCCACCAACCCATACTTTGACGGCAGACTCAAGGGTGAGAGGCACACACATGCACACTGATACTCCTCCAACACACATCGATTTTCGAGATATGCTTGTCTGACATCGGAGTCGGAGGAGATGATGTTAAATGTTGCCCATCAAGGAAAGCCAATGTAATCACACCAGAGACTCTTCACGCAATGCAATCTTGGATGCCTCCAAGTAAAGGAAGGGAAAGTGATCTTTGCGTTCACTGGAACCTTCGGTTTGCCAATCGAGCTCAGATTGAGGAAAGTGAGATGAGTGTGATGTCGTCTTCTCTCCCCCCCAGATATCGACGACGACTTCAAGAAGCACCTGGCGGAGCTGGTGCCTCTGCTCCTGGCTCCGGACAAACTGGTGGAGAAGGAGATCGGCGGAAACAAAGTCACCTGCAGGGACCTCGTAGAGTATTTCAAGGTCTCCTAGCACATATTATGTTCTGTTAGGGCTGCGACTAATGATTATTTTCATAGTATTCATCATTTTTTCGATTCGAAGTATGTAACTATCCGCGAACAAAACGTTTGAATTTCTGAAGCATCCAGCAGCGCATGTTTGGTATTTATACTAAGTGACCTAAACGATGAAACGATTATAAAAATGGGTTGGTCGACTACACCAGGGTGTACCAAGTTGGCTAACGGAAAAATGGATCTCCCAATCACTGTGGTAGTGGTGGGATTTGGGGATGTTTTTTTGGTTTGTAGTAATATTTAAACATTTATGTTTAAAATAATGTTCATGATAAAGATCTGTTTACTTTCAGGCCTACATAAAGATCTACCAAGGAGAGGAGCTGCCTCACCCTAAATCTATGCTACAGGTCAGTTCACATCTCCTTATAGACTGAGTTAATAATGGCACTGCATGTTAGGGTTAGCTCTGCAAATACTCATCAACCCATGTCCTGATGGTTTAATGTCTTTCCCCGTCTCCCAGGCAACAGCAGAAGCCAACAATCTTACTGCTGTCGCAGGAGCCAAAGACATGTACGGCAAGAACATGGAGACGGTAGGGAAACCTCTCAGTCCTCTCAGACACGTTTCCCATGAGGGGTGTCTGGCAACGTTACTGTTCCAAGTTATTATTAGCCATTATTGTAGCCGTATTTTGCGACCACTCAGCAGCACTATAATACGACCTCATAAATGCTCCAAGGAGTGAAGGCCATCGTGATCTAAGGTTTAACCTCCCAATGTTTTCTGCCAATTAGGTTTTATTTGGCAGGAATATAAATGAATGGGGACACCGACTAGCATAAACACCCTCAGTCATAACTCCCCAATTTCCAGAAGTACTTAAACCTCCTCGACGCTCTCTCTTGTGTCCCCCCCCCCCCCCCCTGGCAGATCTGCGGCGGGGACAAGCCCTACATCGCGCCCACCGACCTGGACCGCTGCCACGAGGATTTCCGCGAGCTCTCGGTGCGCCACTTCCGCTCGGTCAAGAAGATGGGCGGCGAGGAATTCTGCCAGCGCTACCAGAGCCAGCTGGAGGCGGAGCTGGACGAGACCTACGCCAACTTCACCAAGCACAACGACGGCAAAAACATCTTCTACGCCGCGCGCACGCCCGCCACCCTCTTCGCCGTCATGTTCGTCACGTACGTGGTGTCGGGCGTCACGGGCTTCGTGGGCCTCAGCACGCTGGCGGCGCTGGCCAACCTGGTGATGGGCGTGACGCTGCTGGCCCTGTGCGTCTGGGCCTACGTCAAGTACTCGGGGGAGTTCAGAGAGGTGGGCGCGCTCATTGACCTGGTGGCGGAGAACCTCTGGGAACAGGTGGGTCTGCCGAGAGGAGATGCTCTGAGGGGTCCCTCCCCGATGACGATGCCAAGGTCACACACACACACACACTCACTCACTCACACTCACACACACGTGTGTCTGGCTCTGTCACGCTACAACTGTTAACGAGCACCTCCCATCTTTTTCAGTTGCTCCTTGAGTGCGGTTTCTTTTTGTCATCCCATTTGCAGAAGGCCCCCCTTTTTTCTTTCCTTTTTCTTCCCTTCCTTTTTGTGTTCATCACCGCTCCATCTTCTCCAGCGTCTGGCTCCTCCTGCCCACTCCCATCACTCAACGGCAGAGAGTATATCGTTTTATTTTAGCTCCACGGTGTTCCTGTTTATTTGCTGATGTACTTGTCAAAGGGGTCGAGGCCCATAAACACTCATGTCCCTTCTAGCTCCTTTCTCCTGCTTCCCTCTCCGCCTGCATGTCTTTCTATCTCTGCCCCCGGTTTCAGCTCTGAGAAAGGTGTGGGGAGCACCCACCCCCCACCCACTACTCCATCTTAAACCCCCATCCCTGCCCTCCTCTCCACTGATTCACTCTTAAAGGGGTAGTTTGGAATTTTGGACATAGGACCTCATTTCCAAGTCAGCCAGTGTGTTATTTATCATTGGAGACGTTTTCAACAAATTTC
>JAOPJI010000037.1:13087674-13108968 GCA_027122695.1 Merluccius productus | reverse complement strand
CCCCCCCCCCCCCCCCCCCCCCCCCCATAAGTGATTTAAACCCCCCCCCCCCCCCACATCCCACAACAGCCGTGACTATGCAAAAGTAAAAGAGGAAGCAGCTGGTGTACTGCCCCCATATAAGGCCTGCCAACATCCCTGTAGTGTCGGTGTGCATCATGGCTTTCTGTGGCTTTCTGGGTCCCGTCTGCAGCATCATCACCACCATGGTCCCCTTGATGCTTGGGGCGCTGGTCTCGGGGAACCCCCCTCGCAGGCTCACAGCACCGGGTAAGGTTACCCCGGTACTGCGTTGTTGTTGTTGTGTGTGTGGTTGGCTGTATGTGTGGTGTAGTACTGTGATTGTGTTTTTCTCTTTAGATCCATGTCATGTCACAGCAATGAGCAGGTAGCAAGTGGAGTGTGTGTGTGTGTGTGTGTGTGTGGGGGGGGGGTAGGGGGGGGTAGGGGGACTAAGGGTCAATCCATTTAGGTGGATTTAATTTAAGTGGATACTGTAGTGTGTGTTGCTGTGCCATGTCTCTTTGTATAGGGATGCACACACTGTTGCACATTATGACGTGAAACATCGGTCGGCAGCTGAAGCACCCGAATCACTATCTACGTAACAACTGCACAATAGACATTTTGTCATAATTGAGTGTTTGATGATGAATAATATGATCAGGTCCTGTGGCTGCAGGGTTGTTGTCCTCTCCTGTAGCTCTGAGGTTGGACTCTGTGGATTATAAGAACGTCTTACACTGGGCCCCCCCGCTCAGCAACACCACGCTGACCTACTCTGTTCAGTGGAAGATGTGAGAACCAATACGCACACGCGCACACACACACACACACGCATGCACACATAGAATATATACACAAACACACACTATATTATTTGAAAATGATGTTTTCGACTAAATGCCCTTCATATATCTGCTCTCCCGTAATAAAGTGTATTAATAAAGTACATCTTACAGCTATGGGGAGTCCGTGTGGGTGGAGGTGCAGGGCTGTCAGGAGATCCGAGGTCTCCAGTGTGACCTGAGCACTGTGACCTCCAGGCCCAGGGATTGGTACTACGCCCGGGTGCACGCCTCCTCGCTCCTCCCTGCCAGCCACTCCGCCTGGGCCCTCTCCCGCCGCTTCAGCCCACGCTGGGACAGTATGTCGTCGTCGTCGTCTCCTCCTCCTCCTCCTCCTCCTCCTCCTCCTCCTCCTCCTCCTCCTCCTCCTCCACCCTCCGCCTTCTCCTCCAGCTCCTCCTCATCGTCCTCCTCCCACCTTCTGCTCCACCTTCTCCTCCACCTTGTCGCCCATTTACTTTGTTAAAATAACAATTACATTCATAACTGTACAACAATCAACAATTAATCATTTATGTACATTAATATTTTTCATAATCCAAAAAGTATCTCAAATTGTGCATCAATGTGAAGTACTTTTAATTTAACCTTGTTGATTCATTAGATGTTTTTTATTATACATAATGTTTGTTTTTTTATTGATATTAACTAAAATTCTATGTTTTTTTCTAGCCACAATCAGCCCACCGACGTTAAACCTGACCATAACAGACCAGGGCGTCGTGGTCCACCTGAAGCCCTCTGCTGCCCTGGTCCAGAAGCTGCAGAAGAGGCTCTGCTGCAGGATCCAACTCCGACACGGCAGCGGCGAGGAGGTAACCACACTGTGACATGTTACTATAGCAACAACAACAACAACACAGCGTCAGTAGAGCAGAACTAACCTGATGAGGTTGACTGTCTGATCACAGATTGACAAAAAGTTTGTCAAAACAAAACTGTGTCAAGGAAGGGATGGTCATGTGACCATCCCTTCCTTTTGTGACATCTCCCTCCTTTTCTAAATACAATGAATTCCAAGTTAGTGCGGTGCATTTTGAGAATAATATTTAGGGACTAAGAATACCACTCACACACATTTTAAATAAATCCACTGATGACAAAAACAATTACTGTATTTCCAATCTATAACTCAGTGTCTTACAATCTGTGTTACACTACAGAATACATTGTATATATATCTGCAATGGCATGACATCATATACAAGAGCGATATTATTAATAAAGCTTTACCTACTATCAACCTCCCACTGGTTTCTCTTTTCTCCAGGACCAGTATGAGAGGCAGTCCTGCACCAAGGAGCTGGCTCTGGCCCAGCTGAGTGCCGGCACCACGTACTGTTTCCAAGCCCAGACTGTGGTCTGCCTCCAGGGAAAGAGCAGCAGCCGCAGCCCCCTGAGATGCGTCACCACTCCCTAACGCGCAACCGCCAGGTATGTTTACACGTTGACACTTCATCTGCCACTTCATCTGCAAAGTCAGATCGCCGGACGTTACGCTGAAATATTGGGGGTGGGGGGGGGTGGGACAAATTAGCTCTCTTTGAACATTGGTGGGGTCATGTCCCCCCGGTCCCCCCTGGGAATTTTGCCCCTGACATTCTGTATGAATAAATAAAAAAATACATACGTAAATGAATTAAAACTTTAAAGACAGTGTAAAGCAAATTCTGAGATTTGTTTCTCAACACATTACACACGTTAGCAAGTCATTGCTGAAAACATGTGAGAAGACTGTATAACCATTTAACGTTGAACTGTGGAGTCAGACCGTTTTTCTATTTTTCACCATTTTCGCATTCAGGATTGTATGGGCGGGGCTTAAAGGGTACATGATGGCATAACACGCTACCCCATAGCGTCGCCCCGCCCAGACAGTTATTACTTTGACATTTATTAGGTTGACAGTTGAGAGACGCTCCGCCCCCATGCCAAATGGGTGTGGCTTAGTGCAGACACGCCCCCAGCATCTCAGAGCTGAGAATAATGCTTGGTGGTTTTTCCAATAGTGTGACAAACTCTAAACACATGTTTACTTCTGGTTTACAGACTTTAATGTGAATGGTAAGTTCTGGACGTTTTCAGCATTGTAATGGATTTAAACCAAAAGCTGAGGTAAAGCTTTGGGGGGAGATTCAATGGGCAACGTCCAGTGATAATGGAGGATGTGTCCTTAACATATTATTTTTCTGTGTAATAATCGGCCCCCCCGGGGCCCCTTTAGGAGGTCTGGCTATCGAGTGTTCCTTCTCAAGGTTTCTACCTTTCACCCATCGGGCTTTTACTATGTCCTTCCCCTGTAGGAGACTTTAACGGAGATCAAAATAAGCGTTTGACTTTATTCGTGCCAATTTCCTCCTTCCAATTTCCACATTCTCAGTCAAGTGAACAATAAAGTTAAACCACAGACCTCCAAACCACCCAGGTCCCTGAGAGGACTTGGTGGGGGGGGGGGGGTCACTGCCTTTAATAACCTCCATACACAAATAGCCTAAAAACTTTTTTTCTCCTTCCCCTCTCTTCCATCATCCAGTTTATTATTTCTGTGTGCGTCTCCTACAGATCTCGAGTCCTAGCTCAGGAGTGTGTGAGGATACGATGAAGACCCCTGGCCCCTTGGACCGCTAGCCACACCTCTAGCCGGGCTGCAACGGGTCGGCGCAGAATGGAATAGCAACGCACTCTGAATATTTCAAGCTTTATTCGTAATGATTCATGTAACATTCTGTTAAAAAAAACAAAACCTGAGCCAAATGTCTGCCACTGTACACAAATCATTTTGACTTCATGTTTTTTGCTCCAGAAGAATGTTTTGTTTTATTACTTAAAACTCACAATATGACTAAACATCTTTTTTCTCAGGCAATATAAATTATTCAATCTCGTAAACAAAACACACAAAAAAAAAAAGAGTCAAATCTATGTCCTGATTTACACTTTATTAACATTGTTCAATACTCTCTTCTTTTGATCAATCAGGCGTGAAAAATAACCAATACTGTTGTGATAACAAAAATAACGGTACAGATTTACATAAGAAAAAAAAATACACATCATGTCTCCACACTTGGTTCGTTAAAATCATTCTGACATCTTGGAAAACGCATCGCGCATCATCAAGGAAGAGGTTCGTAGGGTTTCATCCAAACGTGACAAGATGAAGTCATATTCAGATGTCTTTAAAAATATATATATGTCATCTATATAAGCAGCTGGTTGTTCACGTAGTGGTTTTGGTCAAATACACGACACTGAGAGCCCTTGTTCAAAAACATTGTGCTTAGTTACAGGTTTGTATTTCACTGTAAAGAGATCCGGGGAAATGCATCCGGCAGTTCTGCTGGGCTAGGATTCACCTTTACCCAGAACAGTGCGTAGACCTCCGAGATCGTTGTAGGCTAGTAATGTTATGTGTCTCTTATTCGCTGGCTGCTAAAAAAAACAACACAGAAATCTTAACTTTGCGATACAAAATAATGTTACAGTATATGGATTTGTGGCGCTTCGTGTAGTAGATCAGTAAGGCAACGGTATTTCTTCGAATTGATATAAAAATATCCTACATTATAATGGCTTCTTTTCTACTACTTCAGAATGGTTTTTAGTGGTCATTAAAGCAACAGCAGTGGCACGAGTCCCAGTTTATATAAGAGGAGAACTTGATATGAACCACACACACATTATCTGGCCTTTACACAACTTTAAATCATTATCTTTAGAAAGTGTCGTCGGTTGATGACAAGACTTTCCATAACGCCACAAGAAAAGGCAAACAAATTGGTTATCGATTGGTTTTCAAGTCATCATTACAATTATCTTAATAAAATTATATTCTCATGTGGTACCACTGGTCTTGTACTTTAAGCTGCTACTTGGTTTACACTTCCTAGCGTATTATTAAGTTCAAAAGAGTTAAAAGGTCATTTCCAATTACATTACTTATAATTTCTTGATCTAGATATGAAGCTTCACACAACTGTGAAAACACAGTTGAGGAGAACTTGAATATAAATATTTGTTTAAAAACCATATTAGCAACATACAGCAATTGTCTAGACAGGAGGAAGGGTCTTTTTGATTTCATTTCAGTCTGAATTTTAAGTGGGAACTTTCCACGCCTGCATTTCTAGGACTTAAAGCATTTCTATGGATCAAATTCTCCAAACTTGGATCATAATAAGTCATTTGCTCTGGAATGCAATCTCAAAATAACGACGGCAACAAAAAACATATTGCCATACGGCAACACAATTACCAGCATTCAATCAGAAACGGATAAAACCAAATATTTACAAAGCGTTATGATTTCCTTCCTTTTCGGCCCAACGTTAAATGCATCCATTGTTCTGTAACAAATCTGCAGTGTAAAAGTAAAGGTGCCGTCGAGTCCGTTAGGAAATGAGAGGGAATGTTTACCTTCCTCCGCGTTGTTCAGCCGGCTGCCCGATTGCAACAGCAAGTCTCTTCAAAATTACCTTTAACAATATATATAAATAAAAAGGGTGAAGGTATTGTGTTGCCATGGCTACAGCGGCGGTCAACGTTTAGCTGTGCCAATAATTGAACAAATTGGAGGAAGGCGGGAAGGAAGGAGGAATCGAGGAGAAGGCCAAACATGGCACGGAGCACCTGAACGACGACGACTAATGGTAGAGCTGCCTTGACAACTATTCCTCTTCCTCTGGATGCAGGTCTTTGATCTGGAATGACAAAGGAACGCCTGACGAATGAATGAATGAATGAATGCGGTCCCTAAAAAACAAACAAAAAAAAACCTCTCGCATCACAAGGCAGTGACTTCCAAGTCTGAGGTCTCCAGCTCAAGACGTTGACAGGGCACCTGAGCCCTTCCTCTTGTAGAACACTATGGGTACGGACCAGGCGGTCGGCTAAACAACCAGCGGTAGCAGCAGCAGCAGCATTTAAAAAGACACTCTGCAGAGTCCCCCCCCCCCCCACCCGTCTTAGGAGAGGAACTCCTTCTCCAGCTCGAAGACAGAGGGCCGGCCGGGGGAGCTCTGGATGCGACACAGCGGCACGGTGCAGTCCCTCTTCTGGCCCTCCGTGTCCATGTCCAGCAGGGAGCAGCCCGCCACGCCCGGCCCCTCGGGGCCCAGCATCACCGTCAGGGCCTGGGCGCTCTTGTGTCCCGAGTAGTGGCCCAGGGAGTAGCTCTTGTTGCGGCCCCGCAGCAGGGCCCAGGTCTGGGGCTTGGCTCGGAGGGACAGGGGCCTGGGTCTGGAGCACGGCGGCTCAGCCGGAGCGGGCTTCTTCTTCTCCACCGCCGCCGCCGAGCCGTTCTTGTTATCCTTCTCCCACTTCTTCTTCTGATTGGTGGATGGAGGAGCCTGCTGCGGCGGCGGACCATTGGCTATAGGAATGAGACAGACTATTCAGATTCAGATGCATTGAAAGGCAAATAAACCAAAGCCTAAAACAACTAATTTTAGATGAAACGTGATGTAGTGGGTTTCATAGCTGTGCTATGGATTGATCCTGGTCCAAAGCTCGACCTAAATGCACAAAGTTTTAAAAACTTTGTGCAAAATATGAACTAAATTGCCCTCTATAGGTTACACAATGCTATTGCATGCATTGTCTGTCACTGGTCATTTTGGGTTACCAGGTAATGTCAATCAAACATTCTGGCTACACCCCCCTTAATCTAATTGTTAATCTAATAATATATAATATTTTGATAGAAGATGGGGACGAGCTCTAACACGGTGTTTTGTTTCCTTAAAAAAAAAAAAAAAGATTATAATTATCATGGTATATTTATTATTTTACCATTATATAGTTTTATTTTCATATTTTTCTTTTAAATTACTATTTATTGTCTTTTAATGATTGTCCTTTTAATGTTTTTAAAATGTGACTCCTGGTTCTGTAGTCCCTGTGTTACTCACTACTGTAGTCCCTGTGTTACTCACTACTGTAGTCCCCTGTGTTACTCACTACTGTAGTCCCTGTGTTACTCACTACTGTAGTCCCTGTGTTACTCACTACTGTAGTCCCTGTGTTTCTCACTATTGTGGTTGGTGAAGGAGGGCTTCTTCCTTCGCAGCCGTAGTCCTGGGATGGGGTTCCCCGGCTCCGGTGTCGGGCTGGGGGTCTGCACTATGGGCTGGACCTGGGTCTGGGTCCTAGCTGCCGTCTTATCCTGTTGCCCTTCCGCTCCGTCCACGGCATCCGGCGCCTTGCCCTTCCCCCCCGGGCCACCGTCCACACCCCCGCCGCCCCCCGTCTGCAGGAGACATTTGGTGGAGTTGCATTCCAAGATTGCCGACATGGAGATGAGGTTGACGGGTCCGGGGGCGTGGCTGGGGGAGAGGCCAGAGGCGGGCTCCTCCTTGCGGGGGGTGCGGCCACCCGGCGGGGAGGTGCTACGTCGGAAGCGCGTGGCGCGCTGGAAGAGCCCCTCCTTCTTCTTCTTCTCCTCACGCAGTGGCGGGGGCTCGCCGGCCTCCTCGGGGCTCCTGAGCGCCTCCCGCAGGTCGTAGCCCAGCGCCAGCGAGGCCAGCAGCGCCCCACAGCCGTACAGCACGGAGTCGGTCCGGCGCCGGGCCGAGGGCCGCTTGAGGCTGTTGGTGGGCGTGAGCTGAGGGGTGGTGGAGGTGGAGGAGGTGGAGTTGGTGGTGGTGCAGGGGTCCTCGGGACACTCCGGACCTCCCACCCCACCCGTGGCCGCCGTCTCCCCCCCTGACCCACAGGGACCGCCCCCGCACCCGCCCCCAGGGGTCTGGGGCTGCTGGTCCTCCCTCCACAGAGGTAGGTCGATGTACACCTGGTTGGGGAACTTGAGTTGCTTTGGTTTGGAGCTGCTGCTGCTGCCATCCACGCCTTCTGGGGAGAAGGCGTCCTCTTTACCTCCCCCTGGTGGTCACACACACACACACACACACACACACACACACACACACACACACACACACACACACACACACACACACACACACAAATTAACTAAAAAACATATTGATAGTGCATGTTGATACCTTTATAGAGAGACAAAAACACAGTGACACAAAAACTTCATCAGTGTACCAATGTGCACAAAACATAATTGTGTTACTGTGTTACTAATATATATATGTAATACAAATTTTGATTGACTTGAAAACAATTGACTTGACGTTACCATGGTAACTGGCATGCAATAGCATGCGTTTAACCTGTAGAGGGCAATCGGAGTCCATATTTACATCTCAACTGACAATTGTGCATTGAAGTAAACATTTGGACCAGGATGAATTCATTTCACTGCTATGTAACCTACTACACAATTTTTCCTCTAAAATACGCTGTTTTGGGTTTGGTTTTCCAAATGTAAAATGTATCTAAAAGAGAAAGGCGACATGTTGTGTTGGGGAAAGAGTGGGGGTTCAGCTGTGCAGTCCCTATAAAATGGCTGGTGATCCTCCTCACCTTGTTCAGCGAAGAGGGCAGCCAAGGGGACTGACTTCTGGGCCTTGAGCAGGCTGGTGGACCAGGGGTTGCTGCCATCAGAGAGTGGCCGCACTCTGGTACACACACACAAGCACGCACACATGCACACGAACACACAAAAACACAAACACATCAGCTACAGGCAGCTGGAAGACCCATCAAGCTAGTATTTAGCAGGTTGTGTAAATAAACATGTACATTTAATGAATGTTGTATGAAAATATAAATATATCTAGACATAATTAATGAACATATATATCATAACATATATATCATCTACATTTCATGAAAGAATTAAAGGGTAAGTAAACCCCCCAAACCCCTTTGGTTTCGTTTGGGTCCCACTAAGTATTGTTGGTGAACAATTCTTTGTTATTTTTGACTAAAATGTATTAAGTTATCAACGGTCTGTCCAAACTTTTCCAGAGTGGTAGTTCTCTATTGGCTGTGCACCCTAGCTTAACGTAACGTGACCACGCCCCTCACACCACGACCTCGCGCCCTCGCTCCCATGAAACCCAATGTGTCCTTTTTTTCTAAAACTAAACATGTACATACATGTGTGTGTGTGTTTGTGTGCGTGCGCGCGAGTGCCCTACCTCTCGGCGGTGGCGGGCCGCTCCTTGCTCTGCACCGAGCTGGGGCCCCAGGTGCGCCCCTTCTTCTTGATCCCCTTTTTCACGTCGTCAAACTCCTCCGGCCTGAAGAGGGTGCTGCGGCCCCACGTTCGGTTGCTCTCGTCGAGGGTCACTGCACAGAGGAGAACAAATATGATGCGAAAGAAAAGTAAACCGCTCCAGTCACCCAGATTTGAGCTCGTCTGCCATCAGTCTAGGGCTGAACTTTTTTACTCCAGATGTAAGAAAACATTGTTTGTTTGGTACAGACCCCAACAAATGTCACATCGTGATTTTAAGCGTTTTCAGTGAAAATGAGAATTGTGATGAAAAAAATGGTAACTCCCACCAACAGTGAATCATATCGCAATCGCAACATCTGTCAAGGTTCTGTCGGGATTTGTTTACCATATCGTTCAGCCCTACATCTGATTTGTGAGACTACCAGACCCCAATCTCCGAAAAATGTGAGGTTATTGACACACAAAAAAAGAGATGTTAAGGTGATGTGAAGCCATCCTGAACAGATTAAGGCCACAGCACACAGCGCAACGCTGGTTAGAATCACACACAGGGAAACCGGCAACACCCAGTGGTTCGCAACCGGTGAGCCAATCACACGCAAAGACAACCCTTTCCCATGGTCACACGAGTTATTAGCCAACCACCGCAGACAGCTTGTTGTTTCTCTCTGTGCCGTTATTATATGCCGGAGGACAGCGCAGGGCTGTGTCCAGGCAAGGGGTGACAGAGCAGCCAATCGCTTGCCTTTGCTTCTGAGCCCTGAGAAGTCTGCAGTGAACTCGCTGGTCAGATCGACCTCCTGCTGGTAAACATACAGACTGTCCCTGGGCGGACGACACTGCACTGAGGGAGGGAAGCATAGCACACGGAGCCCGTCATACCGATGACACGCTTCAGCAACAGTTTTCATTCGCATCATTTCAACAGGCATCCTGTGTAGCATGTATTGGATTGAAATGTTTTGTCTTTTTTGTTTTGTCTAGCCCCGATACTCGTCATCATCGTTGCAAGTCCACTGAAGTGGTGAACATTTCCAACATGCTTTAAAAGCCATGATCAATCATGGTATGTGTGTGTGTTTGTAAATGTGAGTGAGTGAGTGTGAGAGAAAGAGGAATAGAGAAAGTGAAAGAGAGATAAAAAGAGAGAGAGAGAGAAAGTGAAAGAGAGATAAAAAAGAGAGAGAGGGAGAGAGAGAGGGAGATTGGCCCTCCATTACACTTGTAGTGACCTGAATCATGTTCAAGAACGATCGGTTGTAAACACTGCCATACAATCACATTTTCTTTTTAGAATATAACTTGTCAGGGTCAGACAGTCAGACAGAACACGTGAGACGGCGGTCTTACGCTGAATGGCTCGTAGTCGCGGGATGAGGGTGGGGCTACTGGGAGGGGAGGAGTTTGTGCTGTGAAGGCTCCGCCTCTTGTCCATGGAGGGCGACGCCTGCACCGTTATCTTGTGTTGAAAATCTGTGACATCACAACAAATGGGCATTACACATCATGTAAACACATGGCTGTAGCAGTGGACTCTAACCACACGCCGGTGTAGCAGTGGACGCCGAGCAGATGTAATGTGCTGCCGTGACAGCGGCTGTGTGGGAGTGGGAGTGTGTGTGTTGATGGCTGGTTTATCCTGGGTGCCATAATTGCTCATGCACCACAGGTGTGCAGCCCCACCCAGCCCAGAGTCCGATCCGTCTGACTCGGGCCAGGTGAGGCTGTAAACCAGCCATCAACCACAAGCATGAAAAGCTATATGTTATTTGGTTGTTCAATAAGAACGCACGCGCACACACACACACATGCACACACACTTACCCGAGGGCAGGCTGATGCGGTTGCCGTCCTTCAGCTTGAGGCGGGAGCGCTTGAACTTGCCCTTCCTCTTCTTGACGTTGGGCTTGTCCTTGTTGAGCTGGAAGATGAGGATGTTGAGCTCCCGCTCCAGCACGTTGATCTCCCTCTCGGCCAGCTGCTGCTCCCGCCGCTTCAGCAGCTCCTCCTGGGACTTCTGCTGCAGGGCCGCCCTCGACAGCTCCTCCTCCCGGGAGCGCAGCTCCTGGTCGCGCAAAAGAAAAAGAAAAGAGGGGTTCAAACACGCGACTGCCCACGGTGAAGAGGAACAAGCCCCCCGGCTGTTTCCCGTGGAGACGTCTCGCAGAGCGCAACGGCATTGATTCAGATCCGCCCACTTATCAGGAGGAGGTCTTGATTGACATGCAAGCACCACCGGTCACGTACGTCGGGGAACATACGTGATTTGAATTGTGATTTACAACAACTGCTGAGCAGCCTGCGGGAAAAAAAAATAGATATATCGGCAGACGGAAAAAAACCCATGGATGTAAATACAAGAATAAACCTGGTTCACCCGTGTTACGCCGGAGCTACGTCTACGTTTCTGTGCGTGACTACGCTGACAGCCAATGAGAACGGTGTCTTGAGGTTCTTCAAGACAATTGCACAGCTCAACTCGCTCTATGTTTCAGAAGTTGAGGGCGAATCGCATGGTGACGTCGGGCAAATGAAGGGAGGAGGCCGAGACCATAGAGGAACGGGCCCAAGGCTCCAGGACAACACTGCCACTGGTGGGGTTGCTGATCAGGGGGTGCTGCTGCTTGGGCGGAGGTGGGTCAGGACACGGGGCCCAAGAAAACAGACAGATTGGTCTCAAAAGAGCGGCCCCGGTTATGGCCCTCATCAGGCACATAACCAGGAGGACCAGAGCCCCAATGAAGATCAATGCCTTGATTCGTTTTACAGAGGATGAGTTTTTAGAAATAAAGGACTGCAGATTGTGGTGTCCTCAATGGTGAATAATGGAGGACTGTGGCGTCATCAATTTCCATTAGACAGAGAGGGGGATAGAGACGGGGAGGGAGGGAGAGATAGACACAGTGTTGAAATTGCAGCTTGAGAAAATCAAAAGCCACATTAATAAGTGAAAGGAACATATGGGGTTTTTCCATACACATGTGCCGGCTTGGTTTGACTCCGTTAGACTCGGCGCATCAGCCCAGCACAGCAGGGATTTCCACCTCCATTACAACAGGGCTACCCGCTTGAAGGTGTGCCTTTAACCGATGACGCGCTTAACTTGAGTCGATGACGTTTAAAAGCATGCCGCTGAATCGCCACTGAATGATAATGCGGTCTCTGAATGATGATGCGGTCCCTGAATGATGATGCGGTCCCTGAATGATGATGCGGTCCCTGAAGGATGATGCGGACCCTGAAGGATGATAAAGCCCGTCTATGGAACGCTTCAGCCCAACTCGAGAGATGGTCCATCTCGGGCACGACTCGGCACGTTTAAACCGGTATTGGAAACGCAAAACAGCGCGGCATGATTTGTTTTTCGGCGTGGCCAAAAGTGCCAATGGAAAAACCCCAATAGACAAACCCAGCATAGGGAACGATTTGCTTATTAAACTGTCTGAAGGGGCAAAGCTCATTGACAGGCAGCTATGTGTCTGCGTCAAAAAGAAAAACACACTGGGGATAAGAGAAAAGACCCAGGTATTGACAGACAGACAGACAGGCAGAAAGCTGTGCAAGATGAAGCCTCTACTGTGATATTGTAATAAGTGTGAGCGCCGGTGTTCTGTCGTCACAAAAACAAAACGGCTTTTCCGTTTTTCTCATGGCTTACTCTGCTCTTCATCCCCTCTCTATTCTTCTTTTAATTGCTCTTAGCTTAGCGTTAATAATCCTTACTGGATGACTTCCATAAAGCAGCTTTAAAGGAGTGCCCCCCCCCCCACCAGCCACCCACACAGATGCAGATTACTGGCAGATCTGTACAGGAAATCGGCTGTTGGAGTCGCTTATGGAGTGGCTTATTTGGAAAGCAGTCTCATGAAATCACTGTGGGAACGACGCTCACTGTGCAAACAAATAGCATTACAACATTTCAAGCAGTCCCCCTCATAATGCAGTCAAACTGTGATGCTGAGAGGGTAAATTAATTATGGATGTGGCCATTTCACCATTTTATGCGTCACCAAATGCTACAGTATATACAATAACAGAACACCACCAGGTATCGATTGAAAGTTAAGCATCTCTTGTATGTGCCATTAGAGGATAAAGGAAGGATTTGTAAAAGGGCACAACGAGCCATGAAGCCAACATGAAGCTAAAAATAGTTTTACTTTTCTACACCCAACAAGAGAGATGAAATCGTAGCCAATGGGAGAAAAGTCACATGAACCCAGCAGAACGTGAGCTGAGTACTTCTCAGTGTTTCGAGTTATACGGTTGTACCCCATCCCAGCCATCCCACTGCTGATCCTGCCCTCCCCCTCCACCCCACCTTCCACCTTCCACCTAATTAGCGCCTCCCTCTTTTAAGCTAGCAATGGGAGGCTGAAACAGGAAGCAGATTAAAGTCTTAACAAGGGGAAGTGCGCTAAAGCACCTCAACGCTAAAGGCTCGTTTTTGTTAAACGTGCAATTAGCCCGTCTGTTGGAGAGCAGGCGATTAAAAATGTTGCGTCCAACCAGAGCTGTCCCGAGCACTACTACAGAGCCACGGCCTACAGGACCCAGGGTCGATCCGTCTCCCTTGCATAAACACTCCATTATATGGGAGTTTTTAAATCACACCTGTTTAGTGTCAGGGAGTGAAAGAGACATAGCAAGAGGAGAAAACACAACCCTAAAGAATGAATCGTTAATATATCTTCTCTATATCAGCATCAATCATTAAGTTGTCACATTAGGATTGTGTGTGCAATCATAATGCAAACTACACACACAAACACAATACGTGTGTGTGTGTGTGTGTGTGTGTGTGTGTGTGTGTGTGTGTGTGTGTGCATGCGTTGCTTTACAGCACACAAACACACTAGGGCTGCAGCGATTAGCCAATTAATTGAGCGACAGAAAATTAATCGAATCAGATTTTTATAATCGATTAATCGTTAATTTAACAAGTACAAATACCAAGCATTTGCTGCTTGATGCTTCAGAAATGTAAATGTTTGGTTCATGGATCATTATAAAATGAATACAATAGTTTTTCTTGGCTGCTCGTCAGATAAAGCAAGCACATTTAAGACATCACTTTGGACTCTGGTCACTTGTGACGGCATTTGCTATTATTATTGACATTGTCTAGACCAAATGATTAATCGATGAAACGGAAAAATGATCATTAGATGAATCGAACCATGAGAATAATCATGAGTGGTAGCCCTAAAACACACACACACACACACACACACACACACACACACACACACACACACGCACACACGGTCTATCTGCCGCCTTTTACCTTCTCTTTGGTCCTGAGCTCGTCGAACATCTCCTGGATCTCCACGCGCCAGTCGTCCTGCATGCTGTGGAAGGAGTCCTGGGGCATGGTGGCCATCACCGCCTCCTCGATGGCCGACAGCTGCTCCAGGATGCAGGAGAAGGAGGGCCGCACGTGGGGGTCCTGGTCCCAGCACTCTGCACAGTGACACCCCATAATGCATGGGAAACCAAATCATATAGGAATGCATGTTTATGATGGATTCATGTGGATTATTATTTTAATATATTTTGGATGATGCATACATCGTATATTAAAAGGCACTTTGATGGCAGTTTGTATAGTTTGTATATATATATATATATATATATTCAAACTCAATATGCATTACTTTAATGTGAAAAGCTACTGCAAACTGCCATCAAAGTGTATTTTAATATATGATATATACATAGTCCAAATGTATTGTAATAATCCATAATAATTTGTGAAACCGCAAAGTATGTGACACGATGCAATGATGCACGTTGTACCCTCTTAAAGGGCCCAATGCAGCATAAACTACCCATTCTGACAATATTGTATGCATGTCATACAACACAAAATATGACAATATATAATGAACAATTGTAATGTAATGTCATGTCATAAGGTAACAATGTAATGTAAATAATCTTTTTAGTTGACAACCCTTAGGTATTGTTATACTAAACAGACAGACACGCACACACACACGCACACGCACACACACGCACACACACGCACACACACGCACACACACGCAGCCTGGTCAACGTACCTTCCATGAGCTTGGCGAAGGGCTCGGGGCAGGTGGAAGGGATGGGCAGGGTCAGCTTGTTGACAGCCACGCCGTAGGCCACCGCCAGGCCGTCTATCCCCCGGTACGGTACCTCGCCTGTCAGCAGCTCCCATAGCAACACCCCGTAGCTGGTCGGACGGACAGATGGATGAATGGACGCATACACACAAACGCACGCAAGCAGGCACACATGGACAAACACGCATCTTTAAGTACACCTTAAGTATTACAATAAAAAGCTGTGATGTAGTCAATAAATGCAAATAGCGAGGGTGGAAAAGGCAGATAAATTAAAGGAAAACAAAAACAATTGAGGAGGTAAAGCAAAGGGTTAATAAAGGTTAAAGGCAGTAATCAAAAAAGGTGATTGGTGGATGAATGTTTTTCACAGGAGGTTTAGAAACAAAACGTGTATTGTTTGTGCTGAGAGAGAGACGGCGAGAGCGAGACCGAGAAAGAGAGTGTCAAGACAGAGACAGACGGACAGAAATACAGAGACAGAGAGAGAAAGAGACTCTTTTCCTCCTCCTACTTGGTTATTTAATTAACTTGTGTATTGTTATTTCTTATGTTTATTTACCTATTATCAGTCTTATCATTGTTAATTGATTAATTGATTACTTTGCTTGAGCAACATGTATTGTGTATATATCCTGCTAATAAAGCCAATTGAATTTAATTAAGACAGAGTGACACATACACACACACACACACACACACAGAAGAGAGAGGTGGCCCAACAGAAGCATCCAGCACCGCTGACCATACCTCCACACGTCGCTCCCTTTAGAGAAGAGTGAGGACTTGATGACCTCGGGCGCCATCCAGGAGTAGGTGCCCGCGGCTGACATCTTGGTGGTGTTGTGCCACTCTCGTGCCAGACCAAAGTCTGTGATCTTCAGCGTCTTCCTCCCGATGTCGTCGTTCTCGATCGTCTCCAGTAACAAAACTGCAAGAGAGACCAGCCCAGGTGAGTGGTGGGAAAAACGACGAGGAAATGGATGAATTAACAAAGTGATGGGGATGGGAATGACCGGATGGGAATGACTTGAGTGCTGGAGGATGAAAAAGATAAGGGAAAAAAAGTGAGATTGAGATAGAGATGTGGGGGAAGGATAAGGTGGATGTGATGAAAATAAGCAAATGAGGAAGGACAAAAATATAAATGTAAGACGGGCCTTCAAAATAAAAGCGCATTGTCAGGGGAGGAAACGAGTGGCAAGTGGATGAGAGTGAGGAGGAGAGTTGATATTCACAAGGTATGCGGATCATTTATTACTATGGAAACAGGAGGCTGATAGCCTTACAAAGCACCTGTCCTCAGGACCTGGAATTCTCTAACAAATAAAAGTAGACCTGAAATCTTCAAACCCGCTGGTAACACTACACCTGGACCCAGATACCATAGTAAAAGCCACACTCCAATAATAGACTCACCTATTGTATTCATAGTTTCCTTCCCACCAAGATACAACAACATAACATCCTGGTACAATTTATTAATATCGTGCAATTTTCCCCGTACTGTATTATGATTATTATAATCAGACAAGGAAAAGAAAATAACAAAAAAACGTTTAGGGATGTTTGTTTATTGGATTCCTATTTCTATTTTTCCAGGCAGGCATCGAAACTCAAAGATAATAATGATCCACATTTCAGCTGAAACATATACTCTGAAGCTGTGACAATATGAAGTTAAAACAGAACCATGACCAATTCAAATATGCAAAATGCTTCATATTATGCAAAGGAAACAAATGTACAGGGACGTCCTTTAAAAACGATTTGAGTCATCTAGATGAGCTACTACTAGCGTACCATATAAACCTCTTCTTAATTCAATTTCATAATCCAAAAAGACAACAACACACACACAAGTCAGTTTAGAGCAGTGATTTCCTCTTCGACGAGGGCTTGGCCAAAGCACCGTGAGAGGTGTCAGCTACATGTACAGGATGTGCACATGGCTCAAGGCATCCTCTGGTGACGCAGCAACCAGACTTTGGTTCCTTGCACTTGCTCTGTGAGGCGCCTTCGCATCCAAAACAATGTGCGTGATTGAGTTACTCTTTGTCGACACAGACACTAAAGGAATGTTGAATGGCGTCACCTGTACTGTAATATACATTGTCACTAAATTGTGCAATATGTGTGATTATCTATCTTTGAAAACAAGCTGTGCACATATAGGCCCGTGTGTGTGTGTGTGTGTGTGTAGTTATGTACAATCATGCAAGGTTTATCTCATTGTCACCAACTGTCCTTGAATTTTCTCCAAAGAGGTTCGGAGAAATACGTGCATGCGGGAGTTCTCAACTGTAATCGGTCTCACACACACAATAAGCCACACTTTGGCTCTGAGTGGCACCATTTTCCCATGGTCCTCGTGTTGGCTTATTGCCTATTACTGAGCACCCCAAGGCTGCATCATTCCTGGCGCAACACACACACACACACACACACACACACACACACACTAGATGTGGGAGTAGGGAAGCGGGGCCGAGAGACCTTGACCGATTCATACTCGCTCTCCTTTGTCCTGCTACTAGACACAACATGATGAGCCAGAGCACAGGCCCCATTCACCGTCATCCTCATAGAAAAACAAAACCATGGTGACAAAAATAACCCCCGAAGCATGTTATATCCATAACATACTTCATCGTTTCCTTTAAAAAAAAACAACTAGTTTACTATTATCATATTCAAATAAAATGTTTTTTTGACCACCATGAACAACCCAAGAGGCCTCGGAAAAGCTAATAAACACAACCAAGCAGGTGATGATGATGATAATGATTATAATAATAATGATAATAATACATCAGTGTTTTCTCACATAATTCTTACATACTTCAATGTAAACACACAGTTTAGAATGGTATTTTGAATTCAATAGCATATCGTGATATTTATCGATATCGTGTCAATTAATCTTGATAATACATTTTTCCATATGCCGCAGCCCTAAGGCCACCCCTTAAAGGTCGTGAAAATGACGAATAACAGGCACACGTACGGTGCACCTTGACTTCACACGTCTTGGCCTTTTCTACAACTGGTGGGACGGATTAAACTGCGGTTTCTCAGACTTTTAATGGAAAACACTGCGTGACATTGTGACTCTCAAGACTAACAAGCAGGGTATTGGTGCCATGACTAGCCTTGGGCACTAAGGGGTTTCTCTACCCGGCATGCAACAAAAGGCATTCCATTACAAACAGGTTTCGCTGGATTAATGATATTGCGGGTGCCGGTGACAAGTCCTCTCTTCTTCTGATTCCATAGATTCCTCCACGAACGCTGTGGGTTTCAGTCATCTGCGATGGATTATGACTACGCAACTTTTCCGATGGGCTTCCATCTGTTGTTCATAGTCCCATGGTGTTTTGCACGGCGCTCGACTACAATCGAAATGATAATACGGCTGGAGAAAAGGGGAAAAATGAAGGGTTGAACGTGGCCGTCGGCGCTGAAACAACCGATGGTAGAAATAGAAGTTGATTTTGTCAGATGGATCACGGTAAAAGTAATTCAAAAGCATATTGACTTTTAAACCTCGGTATGGCATTACGGTGCTCAAAGTAGAACTGCTGGTGCCGTTCTAAAGTTACTCAACTACATTCAATAAGGAAAAGCGGGTGTGGGAAACTAGGTGTTTTGTTCACCTTCCTACATCCCCCCTCCTCGAAGATCAAAAGACCCCACTTTACCCAGCGACTCATACTTGAAGTCCACCTTCAATGACCTCTTCACCCAATTATCAGTTCAAAGCGTGGAGGACTGCGGTGCATTTCAATACATCTCTATGGTTATTCTTTCGTTGGAAGTTGGTAAAGGGTTGCAATTATTTATTAAAACAACCAAAAAAAAAACAATAGCTTGCTAATTTGAGGCCATTCCAAAGGAAAGTTGAATTGGAGAGACGCGCACATTCAAAGTTGTAGTGCCGGTCTGTCGGAGTATGATAGTGCACTGTAGAAATTGAAGAAGTAACGTTTCGGTCCAAGACCAGTCCAAGACCTTCGTCAGGTGCTGCATTGTAAGCTACTGAGTGCGGGAGCTTCTTCAATGTATACATACAATTCCAAAGGAACATGCATCCTCTAGCTGCCCTACATCCATGAGATCATACCCCAAGGCAAGCCCAAGTACCAGATACCTGGACAAACAGCCCCTGTGGGATGATTGATCTGGTGGGCAGAGCTGCTGTAATCTGAGTTAAAGATCACCTCGAGCATTTGCACCAAGTCACTAATCCATCTGTGAGAACAGAAGATGGCCAGCTCTTTGGCCAATCAAGGAACTATTCCTTCATTTTGTAATCCACTAGACCATAAACGTTGTTGTTCATTTTCTCTACACCTTTGAATCCAATACTCCCAGTGGTATAAGCAAATACGCTGGACTAAAACAACCGTGTTCCTTCATCACCGGTGATGCCATGTCCTGGACGGTGTATGGCGACGGAGAGTAAGCTGAGAAGACTATACACCTTCGGGGCTGACCCCACCCTGAGCCCCTTACCCTCCTCCACACCCCGGCCCCCTAACAAAACAGAAGCGCCCGAGGCAGACCCCGGGTTTTGTAGGTGGGACACAGGGAAGATCAGAGGCTGAGCTACCTCTGCTTTAGTGTAGACCACATCCCAAGCAATGGTGGTTTCTCTCTCTATGAAACCCATTTTTAAAATCCCAAATTGTAGTTGTAAATGGGTCTTCTGACACCAAGACAGAAATGTTTTTAATGCAAAAGAAAATAATTAACATCAAAATGAATGTATATGGTTGTCGGATACATTGTCACATGAGTGACATTAAAGTGAAGGCCTTTGGTAATAGGCGCAATTGCCATGTAAATATGAATTCCCCACTCTGCTCAGGAGCTTTCAAGTGGAAGTTCTCATTTGCAGTATAGGCCCCTTCTCAGACTCGCAGAGTGAGTTAATGTGTTTGATTTGTGTTTCAAATAAAAAGTATGTGTCACTATTGAGAATGGTAGTAGTTGCAGCTAGTAAACTGTGCTAGTGTGAGTTATTGTGAACACATGCAAAGGAATCGGTTGAATCGGGGCTCTGCTCAGCTGTTGCCCCTTTCCCCTTTTCACTGCGCACCGTAACAATAGGTGCAGTCAGGGAGAGGTCATAAAAAAACACAGTGAAAGCATCTCCACTCCTCCTCTTCTCCCCTCTACCCATTCTCTGGCCGGAGAAGGACAGGCAGTAACTGTCTGTGTGTCACTAAAGGGTAATTGTGGGGAAGCCAGAGAAAAGTTACCCTGCAACACCTAGTCAAGCTTTGCTAACATTTTCCACCAAGGCCTACAGGAAGCGAAGAGATAGGGATATGTGTGTGTGTGTGTGTGTGTCGGAGACCAATAAAAGTGGTGGGCGGAAGACAGTGGACAGCTTTCAATTGAGAAGATTGACAGGAGAATGCTGCTGTGCACAAACTGTCGGTTTCTGTTGGCGGCGGCATTCTCCAACACATGCCTGCCATACCTGGCATTCCCATGGAGCGCATCCAGCCACGAAACACTAGGACTTAGCGTGGGGTTTATTCGCCAGGGCTCGGAGCCAAGTATCAGTGTGCTTCAACTGCCCAACTCTCAACATCTCCGTCAACAGTGTGCCACTCCTCACCAAAAGGAGAAAGAGCGAGGGTGAGGGCGGAAGGGGGGGGTGGTGGGGCGGTGTTGTAAAACAAACGGAAATAAATTACGATAAGGGTGAGAAAGACGAAAGGCAAGATGAAGGAAGGTAGGACATGGGAGAGGGGTGAATGGAAAAAAGGAGGGTGTTTCGTCAGAAACTAAATATGGAACATCAAATTGCCACAAAGAGGAAAGAAAGGAAGGAGTATCGCCTAAAGAAATGAGGACGGGGGGAGGCGGGGGGGGGGGGAGAAAGTTATGGAGGGAGTGAAATAATGAAGCAAGGAGGGAATCCCCCTTGGTTTCTGGCGATAAAAGGGAACCGCGGCTCTCTGGGAGATTAAATATGAACCGAACAAAACAAAACGAGGGCTTTGAGACCCTCTGAGTCCTTGCCATTCTTCTGGCCACAGTAGCCTAGCAACCACTGCTTGACCAGTCCATTGTGCAAACGTATGTTAAGCTTTTATCCCTCATTAGCAACATTCCTCCCAGCCGGCTGGGATTTTACAGATTAGGGGGGGGGGGGGGGGGGAAAGAAAAAAAAAAAAGACGGAAAAAGCCCCGTCCCTCCCAACATTTTCCTTTCCAACCTAACTATGGAACAAAAACC
>JAOPJI010000037.1:13057586-13068476 GCA_027122695.1 Merluccius productus | reverse complement strand
TCTCTCTCTCTCTCTCTCTCTCTCTCTCTCTCTCTCTCTCTCTCTCTCTCTCTCTCGCTCGCTCTCTCGCTCTCTCTCTTTTTTAAATCTCCACCTGTCTCCTCTCTTCCTCCAGCATCCCTTTTTCCTGCTCTTTTTCTAATCTCCCCCATCCCTCTCTCCCCAACACCATCCCCTCCCTCTCTCCTCCTCTCTTCCGTTCCTTTCCTCCAGTCACAGTGACTATCTCTCTCCCTCTTGCACCCCTATCATTAACTGATAGCTCATTAACAGACGCCGCTAACGTGTGTGGCCCCTAATAGGCTTAACAGGGCCCTAACGATGTGTCAGCATCCGCTGTTACCATGGCGTTCGGTGACGCCTCATCAGTCGACCTGCGAAAACCCAACAGCTGCTCCATGTTCATTTGTTTTTCCCTTTTTTTATTTCCCTTTTTCTTATCTGCTGCCCTCCCTGATTTTTTCTATCATTTATTTCTATTTTTATCTCTATTATGAGATGATAGGCATATGTGGCCTGCCGACCCTCTTGCAAAGAAATGCTGCCGAAAACCGCACATGAATATTTATAATACCTGGATATCTGCACTCATAAAGGCTTCAAATAAAATACAAAATAATGAGTGTCTTTACTCTTGAATTATTGTTTCATTTAAAACTGAAAGGTTAAGGGGGGGTTCAATCACTATCTAAAAATGCAAATGTTGTTTAACTGCTCAAATTAATCACAAATCACCTAGAAACTAAATTTTAATGGTTTGATTGACCTTAACCCTGGATGTGTAGAAACACTGTGTGCTGTAAGTTTGTATTTGGGCCCTAGCATGTTTCACTAACTAACTCCGGCTCAGCCACTAATCCACTGGTTAAGCACCATTAAATCTGCTGTCTGTGGCATGCATGCTGCCACCCACTGACACATGGCACATACACACTCATACATACATACATTTATAACCCTAACCCTGCAGGGCAGGCAAGAGGGGAAAGGGCAGTCTGTAAAGTGGTGGTGGGGGGCAGAGGAAGATGGCTTTTGCTGTCTTACTCCATTTCTTTTCATGCTAATCTGTAATTGGCCAAAAAACGTAAAATGATGCTCCAATGGAGGACGTCCTCCCTAACCAATCAACAAGCAGAATACAATATTGACATCGGGTTGGTCCAATTATAATTTCATCTTCAAGTCTCTACCACTGTATTGTACATGAATGTGACGAACTGGTGGTGAAAGAAAGAATTATAGATTCGATTATAGTCTAGTTTTAACAAATGTTATAGTTTTTACGAAATTGCTTCATATTTTTTGGCGACGAGTACACGACACGTCCGTATCGGAATAGACGATAATGTTTTCGGATTTCCACATCCAAAATAGACTTTCGTGGAAGTGTGCTGGCTAGATGCTGGAATGCTAACAATAGCTAATGGATGATAATAATAATGTAACTCGGACCAGAAAATGACGCGGTGAGTGATGTACTGCCAACCCCATTTCATTCTTTGCCGAACAAACAACAAAAACGTGGAATTAAACGTGATTAAAGCTCCATCCAGCATCACATGTGATCTGTCTCACATCCTTGTGGAGGAGAAGACTTCTGCAGCACTCTGGGGCTCTGAACTCCTCAACTCTCCATCTCCATCAACTCTAATTATTTCAGTTGAGCCCTCCAATACCCTTCCTCTACTCACATGAGTACGTGTCTTTTGTTCAGTACATGTTGCTCTCAAATTAGTGCATGTTGTTCAAATGCTAGATGCGTCATTACTAGATGGTATGATCATATGAATGCTAATTTTGTATGGCCTCCACTGATACACACACACACACACACACATATTATATAAAATCATATTGTGATTATTTTTTATAGATATTGCAATAAGATTCACTATTAGTGGGTTGGAATGATCATATTTTCATCACAATTTTCAGTTTCACTGAATAAACTATGGGAAACCCTGGGAAAGTGCTGGAAAGGAGGATCCGGCCGAAAGTAGAACCTCGGATTCAGGAGGAACCATGCAGATTTCGTCCCGGCCGTGGAACAGCAACCGACTCTTCACCCTCTCGGGGATCGTCGAGGGGGTCATGGGAATTCGCTTTGTAGACTTGGAAAAGGTCCTATGACCGTGTGCCCCAAGGGGCATTGGGAGGTACTAGGGGAGTATGGGAGTCCAGGGGGCCGCGTCTGTGCAGTTGTGTTTGCGTTCTCTGCATCGAGTCAAATCTGTTCCCTGTGGACGTTGGACTCCGGCAGGGGTGCGCCCTTGTCTCCTATTCTGTTTTGTTTGTGATTTTCATGGACAGGAGGAGTGTAACCAGCTTGGGGGTGTTGAGGGTGGCATCTCTGCTATTTGCAGACGCTGTCATCCTCTATGCCGACATCAGACTGTGATCTCCGCCACTCACTAGAACCATTTGCGGCGTGGCGCTGTGGGGATGAGAGTCAGCACTTCCAAATCCGGGGGCCATGGTACTCTCCTGGAAAAAAGGTGGCCTGTCCCCGCTGGGTGGGGGGGAGAGAGCAGCTGAGTTTAAGTATCTTGGGGTGTTATTCACGAGTGAGGGTAAGAGGGAGCGTGAGATTGACAGACGGATGGGTGCAGCATCGGCACTAACGCAGGCACTGTACCGGACCGTCGTGGTGACGAGGGAGCTGAGCCGAGAGGCAAAGCTCTCAAATTACCGCTCAATCTTCATTCCAACCCTCATGGTGGTGAACTCGGGGTCATGACCAAAAAGAATAAGGTCCCGGATACAATGAGGTTGCTCCGCAGGGTGGCTGGGCTCAGCCTTAGAGATAGAGGATGAGGACCTCAGCGATCCGGGAGGACCTCGGAGTAGAACCTGCTCCTCCGGATCGAGAGGAGCCGTTGAGGTGGTTCGGGCACCTCAACTGGGTAAGGATGCCTCCTGGTCGCCTCCCTTTGGAGGTGTACCAGGCACAGCGCTGGAGGAAGATGCCCGGGAAAAGGACATCTGTTCCACCCTGTTATGCCTGTTGCCTCCTTCATTTATAATGGCGTCATACATTTACATTTACACATTTTACCCTCATCAAAAAATAGCAGCGAATTGGATATTGCACTGGGCCATATTGCGATTCGGATAATATTTGGATTAATTGTTCAGCCCAAATATACATACATACATACATACATACATACATACATACATACACACACACATACACACATACATACATACATACATACATACATACATACATACATACAGTACATACAGTACATACATACATACACACATACATGAACTCCTTCCATTTAGATAAACAGACATCTGAGGCAACAACTAGGCTGATTTTTGTCATGTGACGTGTTATAAATACGCCTGAGGATGGCTTTAATGGAATGAGTTAGTGCCTTATTTGCACCCAGCCCCCAGACGGACCGAGAGAAGGACCCGGACTACGACTCCCTGCCCTCCCAGACCTCCCAGTCGGAGAGCTCCATGCTGCAGGTCATCTGCAGACCAGAGGCCACCAACAAAGAAGAGGCGTACACCTTCCACACCGTGCACAGTAAGTCCGCGTCCCACACTACCTCGTTTGGTTATTGTGGTCTGTTTTAGTTCATGTAAGAAGATCTGTTTAGAGATATATATTTTTTTGAATTATTGAAGTGCCTTCATCCACAGCTCAGGTTTTGATATGTAGCTCTATTTATATCCGAGGTCTATTTCTGTCCTATCCTGCTCGTCAAGAATGTCACAACACATTATTAGCATGAAGAGGTTTACAATACTGAGATGAAGTCATTGATCATTTGCTTTTGTCAGTTTTGTACTTTGGTGTCAGTTGAATTTGAGCTGCATGGAACACAATACAACAGTGGTTCATGACGAGACACTTGTGTTGTGTGTGTGCGTGCGCGCGCGTCTGTGTGTGTGTTCGTGTCTGTGTGTGTGTGTGTGTCTTACCAGGGGACCGGCCCCGCAAGCTCTATGCAGAGAGGGCCCTCAACCTGCCCCTTGGGGCCGAGCTCATCACCGGCAACATGTGGTACTGTTCGAGCTTCTACTTCCTCCTCCTCCTCCTCCTCCTCCTCCTCCTCCTCCTTTTTCTTTTTGCATGATATGTATATTTGCAATATATTGCCTATTACTATATTCTGTGTATTTTATACCAATATAAAATATACCAATAGTTGTGTTTATCCGTGTGTTTGTGTGTGTGTGTGTGTGTGTGTGTGTGTGTGTGTGTGTGTCCAGTGACCTGCTGTCGACTTCGTCAAACTCTGAGTGCCAGGACGGCCTGGCGGGGGGTCACACCGAGGGCCCGTTCCAGCGACGCATCATCCCGGCGCACCGGCTTCGACCTCGCAGGACGCACCCTGAGATCTTCCAGGTAGCCGCCCAGCCACCCTACTGCTCTGCTCTGGGCTCCTGTTTCCTCCTTTCTCCTTATGCCCTTTATTTTATACTGTTGTGTTCTTTTTCCTCTCCTCTCCTCTTCTCTCCTATATCCTATCCCCTCTTCACCTCTCCTCTCCCCTCCTCCTCTCTTATATCCTCTCCCCGCTCACCCTCTCCTCTTGTAACTGAGAGCCATACACCATTAGTCTTGGATGGCAACTATTTAAAAGGCGTCGATGCAAAGCAGGGTTGAGCGATCACCTCGCTCCGTCACTGTGATGAAATTTCCCCATCTCATAGTCTGGAGACGCAGACTCCAGAGCTAGCCATGTATCACAACTTGGACAGTTTTCGGAGTTTCACTGCTATGACGCATACGGCAACGGCCTGAGTCAGGTGGGACCCAAACCCCCCATAGACGAACAATCATGGCACATGGTACTCATGATAATTCTGGTTCAGGTTTCTGGCGTGTGTATGTGACAGGATAACTTCAGGATTTGTCAACCTGAACCCTATATTCCCATCATTTTGGGTCTCAGTGACTAATGCAGACAACATTTTTTTTTAAATTGGTCCAGTATTGAGCAAGAGGGCTTCATGGGCAGCAATGCAAAACTATTAGCGCCCCGTCGATGTACGTCCTCTAACGGTTCTTGTTTTGCCGCTGACCGGCTCATATTGTTATAATAAGTGTCTGACGACATTATGGAGAGGATCCCTGCAGAGAAATAAAACATTTGTCTTTACCTTTCACATTGTTAAGTCTCGCTGTGAACTCTCCATGGTGACACTTGGTTAGACACAAAAACAAATCATTAAAGTTATTCTTTAATGTTGATCATATTATTGTAAGCATAACTTTATGTGTGTGTGTGTGTGTGTGTGTGTGTGTGTGTGTGTGTGTGTGTGTGTGTGTGTCCCGTCAGGAGGAAGACTCTTTGGATGAGTCATCAGAAACGTCCACACAAGAGAGACCGACCAGGAAGCTGTACTACAAGCTCCGACTGTTTCCCGGGAAGTGGATCAACATCCTGTACGACCGACTCACCCTGCTCGCGCTGTTGGACAGGTGTGTGTGTGTGTGTGTGTGTGTGTGTGTGTGTGTGTGTGTGTGACGGCTACACAGTGAGTCAGTAATGCACTGCACACGTTGAGCCGCAACTATCCACTATTTACATTGTCCATTCATCATTCAGTCCGCAACATGATGTAAATAATGGCAAATGCCCATCACGCCGCGGGCCAAATGGAAGTTTTGAATTTCCTGGCTTTGTCTGGCAAGCAGCCAAGTATTGATTTCATCAAACTGGAAAGGGACCAAATATTGTGCATTTCTGCAGCTCTAAGCAGGGAATGTTTGGTATTTGCATTATTGACATAAAAGATTAATTGTACGAACAAACGGGTGAACCACCACCACTGCTGGTTGTAGGAACCAGGATGTTCTGGAGTGTGTGTGTGTGTGTGTGTGTGTGTGTGTGCATGCACCTATTTGCATTTCTGCAGCTGTAAGCAGCAAATGTTTAGTACTATTCTTACTTGGATTATAGACATAAACGATTCATCGATTTATCAAAAATGCTGTATTAATGAATGGATGAACCGCTACCACCGCCGCTACCGCTGGTTTGTAGGAACCAGGAGGTTCTGGAGAACCTGGTGGCGGTCTTCATGGGCTTCCTGGTGTCCTTCCTGGGCTTCCTGCTCCTGAACCGCGGCTGCTTCCAGGACTTCTGGGTCTTCCAGTTCTGTCTGGTCATCGCCAGCTGCCAGTACTCATTACTCAAGGTAAGCGGACGACGTCGTCGCTGTGATGTACTCCACTGCGCTCGAGCGGGGACACGTTTCCGTCCGTTTTGCAACCGTGGGTAACGGTCGGGCGGGCGGCATTGGTCGTTCCGCCATTAGTGCTGACACTGTGGGAGCTGATTCAGGCTTTGCTGTAGCCTCTCTTTGGTGGCAAAATGAAAACCGCCTGAGAGCCATTCTAATAAAACCCTGCGTCCGCCGCACGGCCCCATTAGTGGGAGTCAAAGCAGCGCCGCCATCTGTTGTGAAATCCCTGTCTGGTGCGTCTCGCACTCATTCGTTTGGGAGTGAGTACTTTTCAGGCTAAGCGTGGGGATGTATTATAATCTGTGTGTTTTCTGTCTGTTGTCTTTTTTCAGAGTGTGCAACCAGACGCTGCCTCACCCACGCATGTGAGTTTCACTGTGCCGTTGACGTGATTGGTAATACAACTATAATGTATCTTTAGGTCATAAAAATGATCTTTTTTATGATCATGCATTGAATTGAGAATATACTGTATGTGACATGTGTATGTATTTATACTCATTCGTGTGCATGGGTGTGTGTGTGTGTGTGTGTGTGTGTGTGTGTGTGTGTAAATGTGTCTGTGCGTGTGTGTGTGTGTCTCCAGGGCCACAACCAGCTGGTGGCCTACAGCCGCGCAGCTTACTTCTGCCTCTTCTGCGCTCTGATCTGGCTGCTGGAGCAGCTGCTGCAGAGCAAGGACCTGCCCGTGTCCACGCTGTACGGGGTCACCATCGCCTGCCACGACGCCCTGCACCTCCTGAGAGACCTGCTTGTGGGTACGGATGAACCGCCAGAGAAACGCGCGCGTGTGTGTGTGTGTGCGTGTGTGCGTTAGGGGTTTCACCAAATAGTCGACTAGTCGACTCAGACTCAGACTCAGACTCAGACAGTTTAATTGTCATTCAAACCACAACACGGTAGAACGAAATACAGTGTCCCAGGTCCCAGGTACCGAGATAAAAATAATAAAATATAAGAATATATATAACGTATATATAAAATATGGAATAGACTAAAATAGACTACAATAGTCGACTCGTATAACCGCTAGTCGACGCTGTTGGCAGCAGTCAACTCGTCATGGACAACGTCATTTATGATAAGAATAATAAATAATGTGAATTGTAAAACGCTGTTCTTATTCACTGTTGCGTGCAGTGTTATATGTAACGCTATATATAGCGCGCTAAATATACAGTGCTAGGCAATCGTTTATGTGTTTTTGTCACGGAAACCCGTGCCCAGGGCGGCCTGACTCTCTCGATGACAACCAACTACTGATATTTTATTCTTATTTGAGTTGAGCATAGAGTAAACTATTGAAGATAACAAGTCTACTCCCCAGTGCCCTGATGGTACATAAAAGGAGCGTACCCATAACCAGTGTGATGTGCTGTGTCCTACCGCAGGTATAACATACTGCTTCCCTGTCACGTTCCTGGTGGGACTCCTGCCCCAAGTCAACACCTTCACCATCTACCTGCTCGAACAGATCGACATGCACTTCTTCGGAGGCACAGGTTAGCCTCTATCACATATAATCATTTAATATACATATATAATATATTTATTTTTTTATTAAACAAAAAGATGGCCTATATACACACACAGTTGTTATTTTATTCACAGTCGTTAAGTCTCCTTGAGAGTTGAAACCTCTTTTTTTAAGCGAGAGGCATCGTAAAACAACAAGATTACAACATAAAAACGACAGGAAACACAAATAGATACAAACCGTGTTGTTTGTTTGTGTGTGTGTGTGTGTGTGTGTGTGTGTGTGTGTGTGTGTGTGTGCCCCAGCTGCCACAGGCCTCCACTCTGCAATATACAGTATCCTGCGCAGTCTGTTAGCCCTGTCGCTGCTCTATGGATTCTGCTTCGGAGCCCTCAAGGTACGCAGAGAATAAGCCAGGTCTCTATTAGCCTCTCCTCTCCTGTCCTCTCCTCTCCTCCCCTCTTCTCCTCTCCTCTCCTCTCCTCTGCTCTCCTATCCTCTCCTCTCCTCTCCTGTCCTCTCCTCTCCTCTCCTCTCCTCCTCTCGCCTCCACTCCTCTCCTCTCCTCTCCTCTCCTCTCCTCCCCTCCTCTCTTCTCTTCTCTTCTCCTCTCCTCTCCTGCCCTCTCCTCTCCGTGTTAAAGCCGTTTGTGCTGCCTGAGCTTCAGGCTGTACTGGGGACAGAGAAGAGAATGGAGAGCTCTGTTATGAATAGCCTGCAAGCCACATTACTCAGTGATGGAGGGGAGAAAGCGAGGACTGTGACAGTGCTGTATTTCGTCCTTACTAAATGACTAGGAAGAGGCAGCCCGGGGGTGTGTGTGTTTGTGTGTGTGAGTGTGTATGTGTGTGTGTGTGTGTGTGTGCATGTGTGGGCGGGGCGTGTGTGTTAACTGACAAGCACCAACAGGAAGGACAGGATCACAGGATGATAATAATAGATATGCAGTCCTACACGTCTAGATCTAGACAGGAATTATAGGGAGATGTTTTTTATATATTGAGATGATATAGAGAATGGACCAATACAGGTGTTAGCCCATAAAACATATGGTGCTGATGGTGTGTGTGTGTGTGTGTGTGTAGGAGCCATGGGATGAACAGCACACTCCTGCTCTGTTCTCTGGTTTCTGTGGTCTCTTGGTGGTTTTCTCGTACCATCTGAGCAGACAGAGCAGTAACCCCTCCATACTACTGTAAGTATACCAGCATTCAGGACCACAGGCAATAGAGCACCCTTGGGTGACAGGTGCAATTCTGTTTTGCATTTGCTGTGTGAGACTACTTTTAAAGTTAAATATAATATGTTTGTCTTAGAAAAGACGCTAATTCATGTGCAGATTAGATTTTGAACAAACAGTTTTGTAAAAAAAAAGACAAAACGCAATTAGAATAACCAATAAAATGAACTGCAAACATATACAGCAAACTCTCAATAAACAACATACGTCGATATATTTAATGTGGAAGAAGTGAATACTTATCAAGTCCTACAACCTTTATTTCATATGCACATTTAATTAATTAATTGATTAATTAATTCATATAGATTAGACATTATGACGAGTCAAATACCCAAATCTGCATTTTGTGTATGTGTGTGGATGGAAAGAGCTGTTCTATGATTTGCATACATTAGAGTATAAAACATGTGGACACATCATCATCATCATCATCATCATCACTGTGATTTCCAGATCGCTGGTCAAGTCGAAGCTCGTTCCGGGTCTGGTGGAGAACGAGGAAGATGAAGATGAGGAGTCACACATCAAAGACCCCCTGCCAGAAAAGCTGCAGAACTCTATGGTAAATAACATGGAAGTATGTGGAAGTAGTGGTCCAAAACCAAGGGCCAAATAGTGAGTCAATGGTGAGGGGGGGGCAGATACATGATTGGCACTCTTTAATCATTTAATAATGTTTTCTCCATGTTGTTGTGCGTCCTCAGAAGGAGATTCTCTTGTCAGACATAGTGGTGTGCTCTGTGGCCTACATCCTAACCTTCGCCATCACCGCCAGCACTGTCTTCCTGTCCCTGAAGGTGACCCTCCTGTATTCACCATACACCACGTGGACTTTCTATAGCTTACATTGGCTAGGTCACGTGACTACGGTGGCCCTCAAGAGAACGACTATTATTACACAGTTAGGAAACACAATACGCGTGCGCGCTCACACACACACACACACACACACGCACACAAAAACAAATATTTAACCTCAACAAAAAACATACTCGACAAAAAACATAAACTCATAGTCGAAAAAGTACTGACCTGCTCATTAGCAGCTTTTCGGTCATCTTTCGAAAACAATCTCTTAATAGTGAACCTTTGAGATTTATTCTGAAGTTTATATCGGTGTTGTTGTTGTTTTCTTCTTCAATGGCAGCCCTTTGTGACCATCGTGCTTTATGTGCTGGCCGGGACGGTGGGCTTCGTCACCCACTACCTCATCCCCCAGCTGAGGAAGCACCACCCCTGGCTCTGGATCTCCCACCCGGTCCTCAAGACCAAGGAGTACCACCAGTTTGAACCCAGAGGTCAGGATACAGGGCCGCCCTAACCCTAACCCTTAACCTAAACCTAAACCTAACCCTAACCCTTAACCTAAACCTAACCCTACCCCTACCCTAACCCCAACCCTTACCCTAACCCTAACCCTAACCCTAACCCTAATCCCAACCCTAACCCTAATCCCAACCCTAACCCTAACCCTAACACAAAACCTAAACCTAACCCTTAACCTAACCCCAACCCTTACCCCAACCCCAACCCTTACCCTAACCCTAACACAAAACCTAACCCTTAACCTAACCCTAACCCCAACCCTAACCCTAACCCCAACCCCAACCCCAACCCTAACCCTAACCCTTAACCTAACCCTTAACCCTAACCCTAACCCTCAACACTGATTGCATAGTATAAACTGCTGTAAAATATCCATCTATTCTAGGCTATTGAGGATTAATAATGATAATATAATAGACAAGAGCCTCTGTTGTCATTGACAACAACCCCCATTGACCTCAACAACCGTACAACATACCACAACAAAAATACAAACATGTATTCCACATGTGAAAAAACAAACAATATAAAAGCACAGCACACTTCCATGCCATGATATTGCAATAATAATAGTTACTGGCATATAATATTGCACATCCCTAATATTGCACATTGAAAAGCATTGCTG
>JAOPJI010000037.1:13003242-13013242 GCA_027122695.1 Merluccius productus | reverse complement strand
ATATGAGAGAGAAGACATTTTAAGTTTACGTTTAATAAAAGCAGTTAATCCCGTGTGTTAATCCCCGGTAACATTAAAACCTCACCGCGCATGCCATAGTAGGAAAACCGCTCGCAGAACTCGTTGACCACGATGAAAAATATACTGAGCGGGTACCCGCACACGGTTACCTAGGAAACGGGGAGAACAAGAGTGTGAAAAACCAGCTTGTACAACCTTAGTGCTCAACCTAGTACAATGATGTGTATGACAGCAAACAGAGCAAGAACAGCATCCAAATAACGACAATATTGTTTCCATTCAACAGCATGAATTACGTTGTATTTAAGTCAAATTAGGTTATTTTTAATTGGCCATTAAACAGCCAAGAAGATAGAAGCTGTGCATTGACATCGTGTTTACAAGTGTATTTACAAGTGTATTTACAAGTAAGTGGTCTAGTGAGTGTTTAGAAAGGTGAGGAACTACTAACCGTCTTCCTTTTCGGACTATCTGTAGTGGGGGAAAAAACAATTTATTTTCTAGAAGCAACAAATTTTAGCAAAAAAAGCAAAAAAAGTGTAACTTTTTTTACATTCATTTACTGTAGTACAGATTTAAGTACACATTTAGGGTGCATGTAGTTGAGTATTTATATTTTCTGTTATACATTTACAGGTTGTTCTCCTTATTTGTTTTATTCATCATATCCATTCATCCTTTACATAAATAATGTTTCTGTGCCAGGAGAAGAACACAGATGAGTTCTTCCACAACATATGGAGACATACAGATATCCCTAAGTGCCAACCGTGTACCATGAAGCTCTTTCCTGTGGCCTTGGAAAGGCTTGCATACGTGATTGTGTGAGTTTGTCTTTGATCGTAAATCCAAAACGTTATCTGCTAGATGGGAGTACAGGCACTTTCGGTCTTCAGAAACAAGCCAATGATGGCATACCTGACTTGGTAAGAAGTGTGTGTGTATTAGAGCAATCAGTTCAGACTCGGACCCGATTGGGCCGGTTCGAGAGGTTTCGGACAATTCAATGCATTGAATGACTTCCCGCTTGTGTTCTCTGTTAAATAAAAAGTGATTTACTCTATAGACACTTGTGGGAGCGGACCTCCATCATTTCATCATCCACACACCAGCATCCTGGCAGCCGAGAAGAATATACCACAACATGAATGGGCAGGTAGGGGTTATAAATCAAGGATGATGCCTACGGGTAGACTGTGGACATTGGGGGTTCGAACCCAGAACCTTTCGGCTAGGAGTCACGCATCTTTAGGCTGCTGAGTGGAGGGTGGTGTGACTGCCCCCCCCCCTTCCCCTTAATCCAGTCCCCATGTAGAGAGAGAGATAAGAGGTTGATAAACAAGATAGAGGGAGAAGCAGAGTAAGTGAGTGTGTGTGTGTGTGTGTGTGTGTGAGTGTGTGCGTGTGTGAGTGTGTGTGTGTGTGTGTGTGTGCGTGCGTGTGTGTGCGTGTGTGTGTGAGGGTTACACAGACAGTGATTTAGCTCGATTATTCAGGTTCCAAGCCCGCGGCGGTCTCTTGGGCTTTGATTTCCTCCCCTGCCATCGCGAGGCAGCTTTTTCCTCGCGGCGGTGTTCAGGAGATGAATGGAAAAGCATCGACCCGCCCCGTCTCAATGACGAGGGGTGTCACGGTCCCGGGTGCGATTCCCATGTGGGTTGTCCACTAGACGTTCCTCGTAACCCTTGGCCTTGGCTGTATTAAGTTGACCCGTTTCACCTGCGTTGATTCATGATGTCCCCTCAGCTGTCGAGTTGTGCATTTAAGGTCTACAGAAGATTCCTTATAGTCTATTATACTAGTATTTTTTGGTATTTGATGATGTTTAGTATTTGATGTCGCGCAATACGCAAGACCCCCACCCAACCCCATCCAAGAGAGGACAAACAAAAAGTGTATTGGAGCAGTATATGGATATACTGGACACCAGACCCACCATGTAATAGCACAACCATGGTGAAGCCCAGCCGGTCACGCCTGCTACTTTTCACATCTCCCGAGCGGATCTCTTCCTCGACTAATCATGAAGCCGGCAGGATACATTGATTTGTTGTTTTTTTTCTTCACCACACCTGTCAGCGGGCTATAAACTGCCTGCCGTCCTTTTGATAGAACCCCCCCACCCCCCCCATTGTTTCAAGCACACCGACAGGGTTGCTTGCAACCTTGTTATTTGACTGCTCTTGATGACCACTGGTCGTAACAGCTGTATTTGACACTTATATCACAGGGATGGACACACACACGCGCGCGCGCGCACACACACATACACACACACACACACTCAGTACAAAAGTGCTGCCTTAGCAACAGACATGATCTAGTGACAACAACACTACGGAATAAGACTACAGAAAGAAATACAATTTAGATGCACCTCACATTTACACCATTGCGATATTTTCAGCAAATGTATATATGTATAAAATCTTTTTAATAGATTTCCATTGCATTTCACAATCTCTTGTCAATGCCGGTCTATACAGTAAGCAGCAGGAGCTCAGGAGGTATACAGGTCGACCTGCTGGTTTGATCAAGCTTTTATTAATTTTTGTATTTAATTATTCACATTTTATTTATTTGATCTATTCTTCAAGGTTGTATTTTTCATTTTTATTTGGTTGTGTGTGCACGAATGAGAAAAAAAAAGGGAATTTCACTGCACTATGTTGCAAATAACACATCTTGAATGTTGAATCTTGATTGGTAGTAGTCTACTGCTCCAGAGTAGTGAGTAAGTGTGCTGAGTGCATAATGGTTAGAAAAGTGCTGTCAACATGCAGACCATTTACGGATTGCTTCCTCACACGGCCAGTACAAAGATATTATAGACTATTTGCAGTCCACTATATATGTACCACACTCCACTGTGTTTTTCCCATTGCAAAGACCCAATACTGTTTCATTGCTTGTGCTAACAAGATTACAGCTGCAGCAGGATTATTGCTATAATTGTCCACACACACACACACACACACACACGCACGCACGCACGCACGCACGCACATGCACACACACACACACACACACACACACACATACATACATACATACATACATACATACATACATACATGCATACATCTAGTAGTAGGAAAACATTTTTTTTTCTTTTTTTTTTTTAATCTAATGGTTATTATACATCCAAACCAAGCGCATATAAAAGCCCTTCATATCATACTTTTGTTCATTCACGATTATTGAACGATGCTTTGTTCAATATTACAAACCACAATGGATGCTTTCAGACCCTGAGAGCATCCATTGCGGTTTGTAATATATAATATAATGTCATGTTGTAATGGTGAACGAAGCCGCCTCTAGGTGCGGAACCATTACATCCGCGTGTAAGTTCCGCACGGTCACCTTTTAGGGTTGCACTCGCTGGAAGTGGTGTGTTTGCTTTACTGCCATTGTACCGTCTCCTCTGCGATCTAAGAATATCATTTTTTTGCTGTTCAGTAAGTATTTTATGACAAATACAAAATATATATATGGCGTAACGTAAATGTCCACGTTGGGAGAGGCTGTGCTGTTGATTACACGGCGCGGTTGCCTCAAAAGCTGGCCATCATAAGGCTAAGGTTTGTTATCCGGGCTAGCTTAACGTTAGCATGCTATTGTAGTCCCAGCACATCTTGGGAAGGTTATAATTCTGTTTTAAGACACTTATTCTGTACCCAAAGTGTCAACTTGCTTCAAAATAATTTGGACGGAAGGGTCCAATCATTTATGTGTGAACAAACCACTGTTAACACTCCTTTTCACTTATTTAGTTTGTACCTTTTTATTTCATTTGATGCTGCTAAATTCCACGGTATTCCACGTATTGTTGTGTATATTGCATATACCTATGTTTAACTGCAATTTTGTTGCATTTTGTCACATTTAGTATTTAGTTAATTGTTTGATTTATTCTGTTAGCCTTTATTTAATTTAAATAGTATATAGTATTTAATGTTAGCTTATTTTTACTCTAAACTCTGTATTAGCTTCCCACCTTTGTATTGCACCTTTGTATTGCAACTGCACAATAATTTCCCTCGGGATAAATAATGCTTCTTGAATCTTGAAACAAAACGAATCATGTGAATAAAATAACCTCACATTTCATCTCCCCCCTTTCAGTTCGGTTTGCCACGCCGTCGGACATCCGCTGAGCAGAATGACCGACCGCTACAACATCCACAGCCAGCTGGAGCACCTGCAGTCCAAGTACATCGGGACGGGCCACGCAGACACCAGCAAGTGGGAGTGGCTGGTCAACCAGCACCGGGACTCATACTGCTCCTACATGGGACACTTCGACCTGCTCAACTACTTCTCCATCGCCGAGAACGAGAGCAAGGCGCGCGTCCGCTTCAACCTGATGGAGAAGATGCTGCAGCCGTGCGGCCCGCCATCGGACAAGCCGGACGACGCGTAGGTCAGAGCGGCTTTGGGGACGTCAACTTGGTTCCCCGTCGGAACCGGTCCGTCTACTGTTTGTTTGTGTACTGGACTGAAACATTGTCAAAGGCAAAATCCTCCATTATTTTGCCTTTGGCGGCGGGGGTGGGGGGGGGTGTGATGGACTGTTCAGACTGTAGAAACAAACTGTGATGGAAATAATAGGTTGTCTTTGATCACACACACAAATCTGTTTTGGTTCTTTGTACAGAAATGTCATGTTTTATATTCAAATGTTTCGTTGAACAACATTGTCTCCGGTGACACGGCAATCTTTGCCATTGGCCATTTGTAGCCCTGTTCTTTGGTCATATTTTGTAATAAACAGTCAATACTAATCAGCATATGTCATGTTTTTTATTGCGCATTTTAAGCCTGTTCATACAAAAACAGTTTATAGTCCGTTATTTATTTTATTACATTATTAGTCTGAGGATAGAAGTGTTGTACATATCTTTGGTTTAACATGCATAAGTCTGCCTTGCCTTTTGTAAGGAAGGAAGTCACAGAAGGCAGGCTACTGACCCTGCCTTCCACTAACCATTTCCAGGGAGATTGCTAGACGAAGGCATGGTTAGTGGGTGGCCTTGTAACGAGACGGCTAGTAGAAGGGACAACGGTAGCCCTCGGAAGTGTTTCGTCGGGTGGCCAGACATAGGCACGGTAGAAATCATGTGACGTCCACCCAAAGGAAATAGGCTACAGAAAACCACATGTTGTGGTCTGAAATTCTACAATTACCATTAGCATTGGATAATTACATGCCACAGTGTGCGTCAAGGAACTCGCTGTGCTCTAGGGCAAAGGCAATTATTGAAACGGGTCAAGACTTAACGATTTGTTATGATCCAATGACTGAAAATTAATTTATATATTGCACGCACAGCTTCTTTTTAAATGGGGTGGAATTTCTGATGCTTAGTCATTAAGTATAAGCCTTTAATTAAAATGACTGGGGGGAAAAAATCAATTGACAAGCTCACTGGCACACAAACAAGACTGATTAGACCGTCTGAAAGGAGCCTGGTAGGAAAATGGATGCCCACCAAGCAGAAGCCCTGAAGATCCAGCCGTTCGCCTTCACCCGGACAGAGATCTACGCATGCGATACAATGCTCAAACACCCACACGCTTCCTATTCACACGAAGATACATGACATGCAGGCATTTACATCCTCACTGCGGATGACGAGACACGGCTCGGTTATTAAGTCCAGCTCATAAAGCCATGATGAAGCAAAGAAAAAAAACAACTGCCTGATTTAACCACCCACAGAGATTCCAGCCAATGTCACTTTTAAAGCGCCCACATCCAACTTGCCCACCACCCCCACCACCCACTCTCAAATAATCATTAAATTCTGCCTGACTGAACATTGTGTCCCTGTTGGGCACAGAAAAACGAAGGTCAACCTTGGCAAATTGAGGTGGACTCAATACACATTTCCAGGGTTTATTCCAGTTTACACAGTGCACAGAGCCGCAAAGTATCTGCCCCTGACCCGCCTGTTTCAGGGGGTGCAACAAGAATACGGTGCATGTTGAGCAGGTGGTGTTGCTGCCTGATCTTCCCCCATCTTCTCCCGAAGGGAGGATTGGGTGAAGAGTCAAAGGGCTGATTCAGCTTTGTCTGTTTTGTGGGACCGTCCCACAACCATGGCAGCATGTAACATCTGCTCAGCAAATACCGTCTTGCCATCTCCAATAAATGCAGTCTATCACATCTACCGGTGTCCTGCGTCGGAGGGCCCCAGCAAAAGATGGCACGTGGTGGCAGGGGTAAACTGCCACAGCGACGTCTCTAACTCGGTCAAGTCGTGCCACACATGCCAGCTCACTGAAACCAGTGATGTCAGGTTAGGTTATTAGGCTCGCACCTCTCAGTCCCATCCCAGCTGTTCGCCAAACCATTTGAGCATTTGCGATTGTGCAGGACGGTTGCCAGCGGCTGCCGGTTGTGCGTACACGCTAACTGTGATGTGCCAAACTACGAGATACCCTGTGGCGTTTTCCCTTGCGCTCCATTGCAGTAAAGCCAGCGGTTAAGGCTCCAGCTCATCTCCATTGGCGGCGTTCCGTGTGTGATCCGAAGTGACAAGGGTTCTGACTTCACTCCCCATATGTTCAAACAGATCCTGCAGTAGCTGGGAATATATTTATATATATTGTGTTTCAAACCCTTTTCATAGTTGGTTGGACTAAAATTTCCCGAGCAACATATTTTATGTGTCATATTTGATGTGTGTTCACGGTGACAGTATGTGTAGTTGTATGACATAATTCACACAGCTGAATGAAAGAGCTTCCACTCAGAGGAATTATACGCTATAACAAGGCCATATGCCTGTTTCTCTCAAGGCACTAAAAAGGTGATTATGAGTCACAGAGCTTGACTGGACGATAATAACAGGAACCTGAGATCTGAGCTGCTGACCTCAGATAGTTTATCTCCAATACACCCACACACACACATTGCAGGTGCCAAGGAAGTATTTTTTCTGACAATGTTTGTGTGCATTGTGTGTGAGTGCATGTCTGTATGTGTGTGTGAGTGTCTTTAACAAGCACATGCATGTTTCTGAGTAGTGGAGGGGGGGGAGGCAGGAGATGATATCATTTGTTTGTTGGAAAGTCTCTTACTGGGGTCCTTGCCATCTGTCCGCACAGCGAGAGCCGTAAATGTGACGATGCCAAATTAGCCGCACGGCCATTCCTGGAATGGCTCAGTGTGGTGCACATGCATAGATCATCATCATGCATACACTCTTTTGTGTGTGTGTGTGTGTGCGTGTGTGTGTGCGCGCGCGTGTGTGTGAAACGTGTGTATAACAGCGAGCAGACAATTGAGTCACGCTCGTCCCTCTTACAGTGCAAGCCTGATTTCCAGATAGTTTCCTGTTAATCATGTCTCATTTGCATATTTCTGAGTCACAAAGCCATTTCTGCAAATCTCCGGATCAAGGGCGTAATCAGAGAACTGCTGAGTAATAAACTGATTAATTATTAAAAAAGTGGAAGTTCAAGAAACATTTATTTCCAAGGGCTCGGTAATCCTGTGGAATGTGGACCGGCTGATTGGTTGATTACTTGGCTAGGGAATGCAAAGTGTTTCCTTTACATCAGCAGCAGCTCTGCTTTCCAGAATACCGACATCAGACTAAAAAAATGTTTTATTTTTAAGTCCATACATAATTATCTGTCCATATTCCTATATATATACATATATATATATTTGTAACGGGGTTGATTTAAGATGTATATTCATATTATATAAGTTTATATTTAATAATATAAACTGATCATTGTAAACTAAAGGCTTCCTGGTTTCTTCCCTTGGGTGTTGGTGCCCCTGGCTGCTGGCTCCGCCTCCCCCTAATGAGAGGATAGCATGGAAGTTATGAAACCCACCATTGGTTGAGGCGGCAGCTCATCGCCTTTAAATGGAGGCAAGCTGCACATGATCGGGTCTCAATCGAGTCTCGATCACAGTGCAGCATCTGGGGGTTGTGGTGACGTAAAGAAGACGAGGACGGATGCTGTTGTTTATTTGAACACGATGTCTCTATAAATACATTTTCAGCTGGATTGCGATTTCTTTTGATAGGGGCAATTCCCTGGTTTCCTGACCTTGGTGGGGGACATATCCCTAGTGTGCCTACTCAAAAGATGGGGGATGGAGATGGAGTTCAGCTCCACGTGGCTATTTCAAGGAGTCCATCATGGCTACTTCACCAAATGGTCATGGATATAGAGCTATTAAACGAACAACATGAGGATAGACAAAGGGATGAGTTTGCAGAACTATTTAGTAATTATTTAGGATTCATTAACACTAACGACATTCACAGACGGCCCGGAGGATGCTGTAACTGGTCACACGGGGTCAGCATTTACAGTACAGTAAATGAATGGCTAGATAGATGAATCATCACAAAAGCTATTGGAGTGTATTACACAATGTGTCACTGGCTTGTTTGGTTTACACACACCAATGGGTCAAAGGACATCCACAGGGTCAAAGGGTCAAATCCACAGGGACAATCAAATGCAATGCTGCATTTGATTGTCCCTTGATGGGTCCCTTTCAACTGGTATCGGAGTGTACTACACACTTTGTCAATGGCTTGTTTGGGTTACAAACATCACAAATGTGTCTTCTTGATAAGACACCCTTCAGTCACAGTTGAAAGTCTCTTAACGTCCAACCATGAGTAACCAATGGCACTCATCCCGGAGAACGACGTCTAACACCTTATGCAGATGCTGGTGTAACTGCCCTCTCCTCAAAATAAATACTTGAAGTGCCATGTGTCTCCAGAACGTGAATGTCGCCCTGAACAGGAATTTGTACAAATGAAATGCCAAAATCTCGAGGGTTGAAGCCTGGCAGATCAAACCGAGTGAAGTAAAGGACATCTGCAAAGTAAAGGTCATGTTCATGCTCTGTTCCTGATCCATCCATTGTTTCCCCCCTACTGGACTTTAAGAAGTCTTTCAGAGATGGATGGACTGGGCGTGTTAATGTTTAACTGGTGGGTTTAGATTAGCTGGATTAGATTAGCTTTACATTTACACGTGCGCTTGCACACACTATTCGTAAGACTCCCATTTCTTATCTACTCTTTTCCTTTTTCTCAGTTTGAAGCTGCTGTTCACTGCTGCTTGATGTTGAATTGGTTTAATATTGTGCTGTTTTTGATTGGCCTCTGGCGAAGCCTTTGTACAGGCCACTGTCAACTGACCGTGTTGAATGGTTTGCGGGACGGACCCCAAATTAGAAGGACCCTGTGGCGTTCCCAGACTCAGGACGGTAATCACCCTCCGAATGTTCTAGGAAGCGAGTAATGGCGTTGTGTGTGCGCGCGCGTGTGTGTGTGTGTTTCTGGGCACCCGATGACACTTTATTATGTGTGTTTTTATTCATCCTTTATTTAGCAAGGAAGGTCCCGCTGAGATACAGGATCTCTTCATCCAGCGAGCCCGGGCATCTCAGACCACGTGACCCTGATCTTCTGTTTGGGGGTATTCACATAAACGATCGCTTGACCACTGAATGCAATTTAGACACATGCAATATAGAGCGATACATTTAGATTCAATAAAAAAATTAAAAAAACATTTCCTGGTCTACCCACCCAAGGAATACATTTGAACCGTTAATGTATTTACCAAAACTTGTTTTGCTATGTTTCATAACCCGAAAATCAAATCAAAACCAAAAGTCAGGCTGATGAGACTCTGGGTCTGGGTGGGGCTGCACACCTGTGGTGCATGAGAGCCATCATGGCACCCAGGATAAACCAGCTATCGCCACACACACTTAGGGAAAAGAGCCTCTGCCATGACAGCATGTAACATGTGCTCTGTCGCTAACATCTTGTACCACTTGGCCAATTACCCGGTGTATAACTTCTACCTGTGTCTTGTGTCGGAGGAGCCCAGCAAACCCACTCATGCTGGGCTTACACCAAAAGATTTTCACAGTCCCAGACTAAAAACTGAAAGTCTTTAGTAAATCTAGGAGTTTTAC
>JAOPJI010000037.1:12953976-12966896 GCA_027122695.1 Merluccius productus | reverse complement strand
CACACCTACACTCACTCTCACACACACACACACACACACACACACACACACACACCTTCCAACCCACGCACACCCACACATTGTTTTGGGTGACCTCCAGGATGGCGTACTCCAAGCGGGAGGTGGCGGTGGCGAGCGGCTCGGGTTTCGTGATGGCCGAGGACGGGCAGATCGTCACCAACGCGCACGTGGTCGCCAACAAGCACCGCGTGAAGGTGGAGCTGAAGAGCGGCGCCTCCTACGACGCCAAGATCAAAGACGTGGACGAGAAGTCCGACATCGCCCTCATCAAGATCGAGACGCCGGTCAGTCGACGCTATGTGTCTCTCTCTGTCTCTCTATCGCTCTGTCTCTCTCTCTGCCTCTTTTTCTCTCTATCTCTGTCTTTGTCTCTCTCTCTGTCTCTCTCTGTCTCTGCCTCTTTGTCTCTCTCTCTCTCTGTCTCTCTATCGCTCTGTCTCTCTCTCTGTCTCTTTTTCTCTCTATCTCTGTCTTTGTCTCTCTCTCTCGCTCTCTCTGTCTGTCTCTCTCTTTCTGTCTCTCTATCGCTCTCTGTCTCCATCACTCTCTGTCTCTCTCTCTGTCTCTCTTTCTCTCTATCTCTGTCTCTCTCTTTCTGTCTTTGTCTCTCTCTCTCTCTCTCCGTCTCTCTCTGTCTCTGTCTCTCTGTCTCTCTCTCTTTCTGTGTCTCCATCACTCTGTCTCTCTCTCTGTCTCTCTTTCTCTCTTTCTGTCTTTGTCTCTCTCTCTTTCTGTCTCTCTTTGTCTCTCTCTCTTTCTGTCTCTCTTTGTCTCTGTCTCTGTGTCTCTCTCTCTGTCTCTCTCTGTCTCTCTCTCTCTCCGTCTCTCTTTGTCTCTGTCTGTCTCTGTTTCTCTGCAGAGCAACACTTTTGGTGGAGACAGGAACCCTTAGAAATCAGTTTGGATAAAACTTCAAAAAAGCCAAAAAGTCTCCCCATAATATCCCAAGGATGAGGAAAGTATTGTATAACGCGACGCCATTCCGCATGGAAACTAACAGAGCGAGGAGTGTTTCAGAAGGCATTAATAATAGCAGGTTTACGAGACTCTGCGGCTTTCCTGCACAGCCGCGTAATTGCCTCAGAGAAGCGGCTGCTGCGCTTTATCTGATCCCGGGGCCCACGAATGTGAGGAGGAGGAGAAGGAGCCGCGCTACAAAAACCCTCTCGCGCCTCGGTCACATCCTCCATTACCCCGGTGTTAAACACGGGCTCGCACTCGCACTCGAAACCAAACCCTGTTTGTGTGGTCGTCGAAGAAGTGCGTTTCACGTTGCCGAAGCATTCTTGTCATAAGTGCGTTAATGCGCGATTGTTTTTTCTGTGTGTCCATTAATGCCGACGGGGATTTACCGTCCTTTGAACCAAATGGGGCAGCCAAAGCGTGCCGATTGAGGAATTACAATTGTCGGTTTCCCCCCCCCCCCCAACGGTTCTTCTCATTGAAAGCTTTTGCTTTTTGCTCCCACTGCCGGAGATTAAGACCGCCGAGCGCATTATCCTGGAAAGACCATAAGTGATCAGAGCCGCGCTTGCTAAACAACATTACCCGGCGATGCGATGTCATTCCCCCAATGAAACATTTGAAAGGCTGTAGTTAAAGTTAATACCTTTTTTTAGGAATCCACCTGAAGACGTTACTTTGCAACAAAAAAAAAGCCCCAGAGCAGCGCAGCAGCAACGCAGTCGGCCAAGCGGCCCTCGTAAAAAGGCAGCTGGCGTGCGAATCTCGTTGGCGCATATCGGTGCGACTGGCCGCGGCCGCTGCACATCGTGTTTCTCAGGAACATTGCCGAAGACAATTACTGATTATTGCTGATCCTTTAACTCACTTAAGTCTGAAATTGGCTTTTAAAAATACCTGATCATACTCCCCTTATACAGGAATCACCAGTGGCGATAGCACGAATAGCAAGAGTGCTATTTGATTCTGCACTTTCAGGTATTTGCAGAAAAAACGGAGGCTAGGGCGGGACTTGGGACTCGGATATTGATTGGCGTTTACAGTAGCCGATAGCACCGAATGCGACGCCAGGTTGACAGTAGCTAGCGGTTCAACACGGAAAGCCACGAGGACAGTATGCTCTGTTGCGGAGGACTTCTCGCCACCGCCTTCGCCTACGTCTGCAGATGTTGCCGACGTACATATACTGTACTTGGACGAATCGGACAGGGATGAAAACGAGGAAGAAGACGACCATGACGAAGTCGTTGGAGGGAGGGAGGGAGGCCGTATATGTTCGAGCCGACGGCAGCGCTGCCGGTGAAGGAAAGACGCAAGGCTCATCCCTGTGACGGAGCTGATCCGAATGGGAAAAAAAACAGAAACACAGCGAAGACCCATAACTGCTTGCTAGTTTTGTCAGCGCATGCCGGTCGGTAACTGGCAGGAGAAAAGAAACACTTTCTTTTACATAAACACTCGAGAAAGCATTTTCATTGGACGCGAAATTAGCGTGAGTGCAGGATGAGCAAACATTTGAAACTGTTTTAGAGGAAGAGTACATATAAATACTCAAAATACTGTTGTTTTTGTTTTCGAACATAACTTTGACTATGAAACCGTGTTATCCCCAGAGCCAGTTGCAGCCAGTTGCTTAACAGCAGCCGGGGCCTTGCCCCACGCCCCAGGAAGCCTATGTAGTCTCACGGCTGCTTGGCTCCTCTGAATAGACCTTCACGATTCTCTAAAGACGTTTCAACTCCCCTTTTGTTCCGGCTTACAACGTCCACATCCTAAAGCTCTAAAAAGCGCGCTGAGCGACGCTTTGTTTGTGTTCAGCGGAGAATGAACAGCCGTGCGATTTCCCAATGAACCCCAGGGCTTTCCTTTTAGGGCCGCGCTTCTGACGACTCGTGTCAGGGCTTTGGACCTCGTTGTGTTTTGATGTGTTTCGCGTCCAAGTCGAGGACCTCGTGATCCCCGTCCGGGTTTTTGTTTGTTTGCGGTGTGAATGAGTGCAAGTTAAACTCAAGCACCCCCGAATCCTTGTTGAGCGAACGAGAGCCTGTTTGCTTCAGAAGGGTTTTTCTGGAACTCGCACCGCATGCTAATGAAGGACAGGTTGCACACCCTTGTGCAACCTGCATGTGTGTGTGTGTCTAAATAAGTACAATTGTGTATTTTCAAAAATGTCCAATATGTGTGTGTGTGTGAACGTGCATGCGCGCGCGTCTGCGCATGTGCGTTTGTCATTATTGGGGTCGGTGAAAGTAATGGAGGGGGAAATTAGAGGATGTGTGAGGGAAGAGATAATGAGAGGGCAAGAAGAGAGAGCAAACGTTATATGAGGGGAAAATACAGTCATCAGAGCCTCCAGCCAGAGGCTATGCAATTAGTCTCCCTGCTCTCAATCCAACAACAAACGTACCTGAAGTCAAATTCCTGTCTCCCGGAGTATCAAAACGATTACTATAAAAGCGTGTCGCCTTTTTATAATGGACAAAAAAGGCAATCGTTTTGTCTGGCGGTTTGCGGTTCCGATCTCTCGGTCTGACGTGCGCAGCCGAAATTGACGGCAGAGATCAACGTTGTGGATTTTCATTGTCGTGAACTAATAATGAACCGAGAGAGAGAGGTTAGGAAAGTAGCTACGCAACTCTTGATGAACTTCGCCATTACATCGTTTAGACGGTATGACGTCTCGATTTCCTGGATAATAACTTTAACCGAGGACTTTCCATTTTCTGAAAATGTGTTCTGAAATATGTTATTCTACCCCCCACCCCCCCCACCCCTTCTCCCCCATCAAAGTGCAACACAAGCCACATGGTAATATAGTGCACCAGTAACTGGGTCACAACTGTCAAAGTTAGCCTTTGGATGGTGGGCGGATGGGAGGGTCGTGTTTGTTAATCAATTGATCAATTCCACATGTCTGACCAAAAGAAAAGGTTATGTTGACGTCTTATCCCTTCAAAAAAAAGCAAAAAGCCAGTCTCTCCCTCTCTCTCGCTCTCTCTCTCTCGCTCTCTGGGAATGTATAGTTTATTGGTGGCAGGGGCCTGTCCATTCTTGGGGTCTGTGGTCTACCCTTTGTCTCTGGGGAAGACATTAGTCTGCCGACAGAAGTCCAAACTTCAGAAGTCCAGACTCACTTGTTCCTGAGAGAGAGATGAAGGAAAGGGGAATGTGTGTGTGTGTGTGTGTGAGTGTTGGTGAGAGAGGGGAGTGAGAGAGAGGGGAGTGAGAGAGAGAGTCCCTGTGGTCAAGGCCTGGAAAACCTCTCCTTGTGTCTCAAGGCTAGACTAAGCGAGCTAACAGGCTAACGATGGGTGTGTTTTCTGCTCCGTGTGATGTTGCGATATAAATATCCTAAGTGCTCTTGCGGCAGCTCCCGCGGCGCAAGGTGGTCTCTCTGTGATTGGCCTCTTGATTGTTCAATCATCACTTTGGGGAAACACATCAGCTTTGAGCGGTTTCAAATGAAACCTTGAAACCCTTCCTAGTCATCGGATCGCATGCGCTGCATATTCACTTTCCTTGAGTTTCATGCGTTCAACGCGTCGATCGTCTCAAGCTATATTTACACAGCGCTTTAAAACGGATGTAAAGCGTGCCTCTCTTTTTTTTTCTCGACCCCAAAGGCTGATGAGGCGGTTCTCTTTGTGAGCGCTCCTGCATCAGCATGCTCTAATAAAGTGAGTTTATTAAAAGGGATAATTGTTAATAAATACGCACAATCCACACAGAATGTAGGTTCACCAAATCTTTATTGTTCTACAGTAGCTAGCAATGGTAGGTTTGTTCCCATGTATTAAGAAAAAAACGCTAACCTAACACTAACTTGGACAGAACCTATGTGTATGAATATGTATGAATGTGTGTGTGTGTGCGTACGTGCATGCATGTGTGTGTGTGTGTGTGTGTGTGCATGCTTGCATGTGGGCAAATATGTATGTCTGTGTCTCAACAAACACACGCTCAAATACATTCAACAGATAGATATGGTGAGTGAGCAGGTATGCGTGTATGTGCGTGTGAGAGTGTGTGTGTGTGTGTGTCCTTGTGTTGGAGAAGGGAGAGCTCAGGTCTTGATATCTCGTAGATCTCCGCACGTTGAAGTCTAGATCCAAAATGTGTGGGTTTCCACAAGGAAAGACAAGAAAGAGAGAGAGAGACGACAGAGGAGTAGGGGGAGGAGGAGGGAGAGGAAGAGGGGGAGGAAGAGGAGGACAGCGGAGTCCACTGGAAATACCCATTATGGCGTCCTTCAGAATCGACAGCTGGAAAATTAATCACTTCCTCGGCTCGGACCGTTTCATCATTCTCATTCTCTCGGTGTGTCTCTCTGCTCACGTCAAAAATAATAATATTAAAAATATCCAGAAATGGTTCCCATACTTGTGGATATGGCATGTTGGGGCCGTAGCCAATGAAAGCCTGCTGGGTCCTGCACAGCAGATATGTTGGCCTTGGCCTCGCCCCCAACCATTCTACCATTGTGTACATTAGTTTTCTGGTCTGCTGCATAGGCACCGGTTGAACTCTTGCTGAGGTTTGCCAGTTGGCTGAGGTCACTCGCACACTCACAAGCAGGGTGCCGCTGGGAGAAGTTAAAATGTCAAATGTGATTTGATGGTCACGATGAAAAAATAAATGAATATCGTTTGATGATTGACGACGGCGATGACGATGATACATTTTCCATTGGGAGATGGTTGCTAGTATCCCCCGAAATAAACATACTCCAAGAAATTTAGATTAACTGTTTACGGTCAAATACACATTGCACCAGTGCGTAATTCCTCTAAGGCGATGAAAGCTTTTATTCCTATTTTAGTGTTGGACTGTGGTTATGGGACCCATAGGGGGTGGTTGTCAAAGCTAGTATAGACCAACCAGTGGTACATGTACCACTGGTGGTACGCGAGGGTACTGCAGGTGGTACGTGGGATTTTATTCTTGAAACGGACACATTTACAATAATAGAAACAAATTATATCGATAATTGAAAATAAATACTGTATATTATAAATATTGTTCAGTCAATATGGTATTATGGCTTTTTTATTATTTCCGAAATAGTGTCGCTTTGTACCTTCCATCATACTTTTTCCATTTTAACGTTTCCCATTGATGTTTTGCGTTCATTTGTGTTTTGCTAAATTTACACACAGGTAACGCAGACTGTTTCTTTCCACTGTTTCCCACCGGCCATGGCCGTGTTGCGGTAATAATTGTGTATAAAGGGGGCGCTGGCACTCTTTGCACAGCCACTGTGCCACATGTGTCTTATCTATTTCTTTCCCCGTTTGCATAAGAGTCCGCGAAAAGGTCTTGATGACATTTTAGTGACACGCCTGAAGTCAAAAGGTTTGGGAACCGCCGGTATATAGACTGCAGGGACCCCTGGGCTTCACTAAAAAGGGTCTCTGCATCGTGTTCAGAGGCTCGGCCAGCAACACGACGACCCATGCGGAGAAAATGGAGCAATTAGCCTCACAAGAATCCTGATCACCGTGACCCGCGCTCCTTTTTTCTTTAAGCCGTCTGTTGTTCGGCCAGCGAATGATGTATCCCCGTTCCCCCCAAGTCCTCTAAGCTCTCTGTAGCTACGCTAACCCTTCCCAGCAGACGTGCGTAAGTACGGTATCGGGGGAGGGGGGGGGGGGGGCTGAGCTCGCGCCACATGTGTATGTGCTTATATAGACTCACTGCTGAGGGCCTACACAACAACACATGGAGGCCATATTGGTTTCCGCACGGATGTCAATAAGGATATGGCTAACCGAACGCTTTTTTACCTTCGTTGTGGAAGACTTGTTTACAGAGCCGGGAAGTTTTCTTTTGCATGGCTTGGCGCCGGTTTCTGCCGTTCTGTTTGGCATGTGGATCACAACGTGAACGGGAGTGCAAGTGTTGCTCGGTTTTCTCGCATGTCATTTCCAGCTGTCGTGCGTACACACAGATGTACAAATGTGTGTGTTTGTACACATCTGACATGTTCGTGGAAAGGCACGCACACATACATAAACACACACGATATTTTGTTATGTAATGTATTACATGCATATATGGTAGGCCACAAATTCACACACACATGCACACGCACACACACACACATACACACATATCTTCAGGCCTGCACAGATAAATGACTGGGCCCCTGAAACGTGGGCCCATCTAACCCCCCCCCCCTTTTTTAATATTAAAATACTAGAATATTCCCTCAGCTGTAAAGTAAAGGGTTGCACTTGCAACAATAAAGAGTTAAGAGTAGTTTTTGGTGCTTAAATCTGTTCTTTGTTTTCAGAATTTGACTTATTACCAGAGATAATTTCTTGCTGGTGTTATGGGGATAGGCCAATGGGGATGCTTGGCGATTTAGAATTCGCAACACACGCCAATACACGCCAACACACATCAATACACGCCAACACACTCCAACAGACACCAATACATGGCAACATGCCAACACACGATAATACACACCAACACACACCAATACACGATAATACACACCAACACACGATAATACACACCAACACACACCAATACATGCGATACATGCCAACACACACCAACACACATCAACACACAATAATACACACCAACACACGATAATACACGCCAATACACGCCAACACATGCAACTAGGAAACAAGCTGACAGCAAGCACCAGACAGGAGTTCTCCGAGATCATCCATATGGCGCTCGACATGAAGACGTAAAGAGAGAGTGGGATATTTAAAGAGATTATAAACCGAACCACCACATCCATTTATAACAGGCAATGTAATGTCATAACAAAAAACAATGAATGAATAATTATAAAAGTGTACAAGAGTTTTCACCTTTGGCTACTTGCCGATACACCAACGGAAATTACTATTTTGTTATAATTATTTATGTTTTGATCGACAATGGTTGCTAATTCGTTCAATATGATATCCAGCTATCATCACGATAATATCCAGTTATCATCAACGGTATTTAGGATCAACTGGGGCCCAGATGCTAAGGAGCCCATTGAGGCCCCCCCCCCTCAATGGGCCCCTTAGCGGCTGGGCCCTGAAAGCTTTCCCCTGCATGTCCCAGATGTGTCTATCCCCTTAACGGATCGCGGTCCTGTCTTATTCTATCCTCTTTAAACTAACCTAGGGCCTAAAGTTTAGTCTCTATCGATTCCCTTCTCTCTCTCTCTCTCTCCCGTTCAGACACACACACATACACACACACACACTTGGATGTTCCCTGTAGAGTGAAACATAAGAGGTTCGTACATTTTAGCATGCATGCATGCAGGAAAAGGTCAATCACCGTTTATTTTTTTGCGTGTAAGGGTACATATACTGTAACTGATGCCAGATGTGGCCGTTTTATTCTGCAGTATTATTCTCCACGCTTTCATGGCAAGGTAATGTCTTTTAACACGTGTGTGTGTGTGTGTGTGCGCACCTGTGCGTGCATGTGTGTGCGTGTGTGTATGTGTGTGTGTGTGTGTGTGTATGTGTGTGTGCGAACGTGCATGTATCCCAAAAACAATTACCCATAATCCATTACTGCTTGACTGGAGTTTGCACCTGGATTTGAGGTCATAAAAAGGCACTTCATGTAATGGCTTTTAAATGACATCCCAAACAAGCCGAGCTGCAGCATCACACACACAAGGACGACTTGAGGGGCATTTCCCGGTCGGCTTCATAGCATGTGACCGTTTCTGCCATCCTGCCATTGCTGCTTATCCGGCCATCTTGTCTTCCTCTTCTCGCCACGCGTTACTCTCCACCTGTCCCTACGCTCCGCCCAGGGACAGTAAGGTGGGGTTATGTGAAGATGCGTCAAGTGAGCGGTAGACGCGTTATTTATATTATATTATATTCTACCTGCTTTTGTGGTGTGTTATTTGAAATGCGCTTGTGGTTTGTGTGATAGTCTTTCGAGTTTGTTTCCGTGCGGCTTTGTCGACAAAAACCTGTTGTTCATTACGGCGTTGTTGCAAAATTAGATCTGTAGATTTTCGCTCTTTCGCTGGCCGCAGGGGCGGTGATGTCATCGACGTTTGTGTCCCAAAACGAAAAGGATTTGATCATGCTTTTGGGTCGTGGCCCAAAAAACGTAAATGATTGCGCCGGCGTTCATTGAATTAAATCGTAACGTTTTGAATCATGGTAATCCTCGCAGAGAGAAAACAGTAGGCAGATATCGAATGATGCGCTCATCGTGCGCTGCCGTCGTCTTCCTATACCATAACTAAACAAAATCATCGGTTGGATTATGAAGTGCTTATACGTATACCACATACGTCGTATCACATCGATTCGATATGCTCATAAGACCTGAAACAAAAACTACTTCCTACAGCAGGGCCCCCCAAACAGCGCATGGGGTCTCGCGTCCACAATAAAATGCACTTTTATGCGCACACACACACACACAGAGCAAGCATGTATAATTAGAGAAGCGAGGGCAGGGGTAATGAAAGCCTACTGTATGTTTTGTTGGGATCTTCATGGCCCCAACAAAATGGACGCTTGGAAACCCGAGGATGTTAAACTCCAATGTTAACAGTTTACTGTATACAGTATCCATAGAACAGATGGATGAGGAACCCCCCGCCTCGCCGACTAAACTCTACCGTCTCTACCTGTCCTGCCTTTTCCCACGGTTTTTTATTGTTTTGTCTTTTGTATTTGTACTTCTTGCCCGACTTTCCCTTTTGTCATTAAGTGTTAAACTGGGCATTTTAGGGTAGTTCGCGGTCTGCTTGAATCCAGACTTCGGTGTGGAACAGACCGGGGCGGGGTGAGTCACACGGAGAGGTGGTCAGGAGACGCACATTCACACAACGGAGAGGCTTAACGCAATTATCCCCGGCTAGTTGACTCTATGTGTCCAGGCGGTGGGTTTGGTAGACACACACACACACGCACACACACACACACACAGGCGAGGCCGCCGGTAAACTGTGTGTCTCGAAAGTAATTTCAACAAGCCAGGGCGGCGGTCAATGATACAACCGTGCCGCTGTCAGTATCGGTGACCGTAACCATGGCTGCTGGTTGCAGTCCAGGTCTGAGTGCCTTGCCACTGACTCACGTCCACCTGATGGTCTAGACTGTGTGTGTGTGTGTGCGTGTATGTGTGTGACGTGTGTGTGTCTCCATCTGGTTTTACACTCGTATCTCCCATGTAGAGTGATGGTTGAAGGGAAGCTGATTAGGCACGATTGGGCTCCTCTGTCAGGATTTTACATTTGGCCGTGTGTGTGTGTGTGTGTATGCATGTGTGTGAGTGTGTGTGTGTTAGAGAGAGAGAGAGAGAAAGAGTGTGTATATGTGCATGTGTGTTTCTGTGTTGTGTGTATGTATGCATGCATGCATGTGTATGTATGAAAGATAGAATGAGCGAGAGAGAGTGTGTGTGTGTGTGTGTGAGTCGGTGCATGCCTCTGTGTGTATGAGAGAGAGAGAGCGCGAGCGAGAGTGTATGCGTGTGTGTGTGTGTAGTCTCCTACTATGGGTTTATTTAACCAGGGTGTGTGTGTGTGTGGGTGCAGGAAGCGTTGTTTTTCTCTTAGCGGCGGAGGTGCGTGATACACGCAGAGAGTTGTGGCCTATCGCTCTCCTTGTGGTCTCCTAATTATAACGTTAACCGTAAGGGGTTTACATCGACTGTGTTTACAGGCACGTCTAAACTATGCCAGTAAATCCCGATTGCCTCTTTTTCCGTCTCTCAGGAATGTACATCGAGTGTGAAATCAAAGTTATGCATTCATTAACGACGGCCTTCTTTCGGACTTTGCCTACACACTCACCAAGGTGGTGCGGTGTGTGTGTGTGCACATATAACTAAATGCCCTGTTTCGCTCGCCAGCCCGTCTCGCTGTCTCAGTTACCTTGTCTTGATGAGGCACCATCTATGTATAACCTCGGGTAAACAGAACGGGACAGCAGGAGCAGGAGCACATGACAAATGGATTTTTTTTTTTTCATGAGGTACTGTAACTGTCGCCTGGCCCGGAAGCGCCCGACGCCCGTCAGCAGCACACCGCGCCGGGTCGACTGTACACCCCGGGGCCCGAGACCGTTTTAATTCAAAACCACTGTGTCGGGATAAATATATCTTTCCCTCCGTCCGTCTGTGCCCTCCGTCCTCCCTCCGTCTGGGTGTGTGTGTGTGTGTGTCTGCGCACAGGACCTGAGTAACCGGCTTTCCACTAAGTGTGGCCAGCAGAGCGTCAGTCCGTTTCCCCCCACCCCTCTTGTCTGTGGTTCCTCTGGCACGTTGTTCGCCAAACAAAAGAGGATTTTCAGCCGGTCCAGACGGTCCACTTCGGTTTAGTTTCAATTAAAACACAAAAAGTGCAATGAAATATGCTTTCTGAACGGGGCGGCTGCAGAGCTTTCTTCACTGTATGCACGCGTCCTTTATTTACGCAGTCCTACCTTAGAGAGCGGCTCTTCTTGACTTCGTGTCTCGGTGGGAAAGCCGCCATAGAGGCTCTCTCTGAGTGGGATGTGTTTAGAAGAAGTTTGCGGTTTTCTGTAGTGATTCATTTTCTCGCTGACCACTTGTAAAAACGAAAACCCTACGAGGGACTCTTTCGTGTTTTAGGGCCATTAGAGTAATTGCGCTCGGCAGCGCATGTTAATGATTGTAATTTAAATGTCAGGGAGGCTTATACGTTGTTACATATTAAAAAAAAAAGCTCCAAACCGAGTTTTACGAGGTGATTAATGATTTACAATCTGTTCGTGTTTGTGCATGTTTGCTTCTAAAAACGGCTTCACGGGAAGGTTCGACAATTCATGCTTCGGCTTAAAAATAAATGACTCACCGCCTTTTAGTGGTGGTTTTTTTTTTCTTTTCCCGAAACAAATTATCTGAGGGCATACTGACACGTACGTGTGATCCATTCAAGCTAAATGTGCACTTCCCGTATTCCTACAAATGCTTTTTGTTTTCCTCTCTCTCTCTCGGTCACTCTCTCTGTCTCTCTCTCTCTCTCCCCCCGTGACCACCAGACCAAGCTCCCCGTGCTGCCGCTGGGCCAGTCATCGGACCTGAGGCCCGGGGAGTTTGTGGTGGCGATCGGCAGCCCGTTCTCCCTGCAGAACACCGTCACCACGGGCATCGTCAGCACCACGCAGCGCGGGGGCCGCGAGCTGGGCCTGAAAAACTCTGACATGGAGTACATCCAGACGGACGCCATCATCAACGTGAGCCAAAAAAGCCAAACGTCTCTAGAGTCGAGACTAAATGTATTGTAATAATCACAGACTGCAACGCTGATTTAGCATCTCATTCGCTTCTCGTTCGCAGCTCGAATGACTGACATTCCCGATACGCTAAAATATAATCTTCACTTTTTGTCTTTGCTTTTTTTCCTATAGTACGGCAACTCCGGTGGACCTTTAGTCAATTTGGTAAGAAAAAGTGCATTTCTGCGGTTGGAAGTCTGCCATGTTTCCTTTCCTCTGTGCGCTGTATTTCCATCCGTGAATCTGTGCTTCCCTTTGCGTCAGGACGGCGAGGTCATCGGCATCAACACTCTCAAAGTGACGGCTGGCATCTCCTTCGCCATTCCCTCCGACAAGATCAAGGAGTTCCTGGCAGAGTCGTACGAGCGCGAGGCCAGAGGTTCGGGTCCCGTTCCACACGCTTCACTGTTTTGATGTTTTGATCCATTGAGTGATTACACTTATTGGACTCATAACTGGAGATGATAAAACATAATGCTCAGTACAGTCTATGAGCATAGTTGACCTACCTGCTCAGACAAATCATTATAAAACTTACATATATAACCAGTGTTGGGAACGTTACTTTAAAAAAGTAATTATTTATAGTTACTCACTACTTGTTCCAAAAAGTAATTGAGTTAGTAACTGAATTACTTTATAATAAAAGTAACTAGTTACCAGGGAAAGTAACTATTTGCGTTACTGTAAAAA
>JAOPJI010000037.1:12895540-12907503 GCA_027122695.1 Merluccius productus | reverse complement strand
CTAATCCTAATGTGAAACCCTAATCCTAATATGAAACCCTAACCCTATGAAACCCTAATCCTAATGTGAAACCCTAACCCTATGAAACCCTAACCCTAATGTGAAACCCTAATCCTAATGTGAAACCCTAATCCTAATATGAAACCCTAACCCTATGAAACCCTAATGTGAAACCCTAATCCTAATATGAAACCCTAACCCTATGAAACCCTAATGTGAAACCCTAATCCTAATGTGAAACCCTAATCCTAATATGAAACCCTAACCCTATGAAACCCTAATCCTAATGTGAAACCCTAATCCTAATATGAAACCCTAACCGTAATGTGAAACCCTAATCCTAATGTGAAACCCTAACCCTATGAAACCCTAACCCTAATGTGAAACCCTAATCCTAATATAAAACCCTAACTAATTGGAAACCCTAATATCTCTCTCCCTCTCTCTCTCTTGTGTGTGGTAAGTCTAATTGTTTGGTGCACATGCCTCCCCAATAAACAGATCTTACAAGCAGAATGGGGGGATTCCTTTGAGGGATTCCTTTACAACAACAGACTGTTTATCCTTCTTCCTCCCCCTCGAACCATTAAGTTCACTTTTTTCCTCCCCTGTATCTCTTGTAATTCTTCGGGGAGGGAGGTCTGGCTTCTGTGTGTTTATTGTGATGGTTTAGTTTCTTCCTCAAAGAGGTGCGTTGCATATGCCTAATTCATAGAGCCACGGCCAATCAAAGCCGCATCATGGTGTTAAAGTATAAGCATTCTGTTTTATCGCTGGTTTGGTGTGATTCATTATGCATCGCATGTTTGCTGGTTCAGAATATTAAGCCGCACGCTATTAATTTGAAATATATTTAAAATAACAAGGTGGATGAAATGCACAAAAACACACACACACACAATGCTGACCACCATTGCGTCCATACAGCCCCGGACATGAATACATAAAATAGACAACACTGTATTATTGATGTGTGTGTATACCACAGGCGCTCTTTCATGGCCCCCCCCCACGGTCAGGAAAACAAACAACAACAACAACAACAACACCGGTACAAACAAAAGAGAAGACAGACGAAAACATCACTCTCTGCATAACTTGTACTTGTACAAACCAGCCATTTTTAAGAATATAAATTGGCTCAACTGTGCTGATATAGCCTACTGTTTCATATTCCTGTGCTAAGTGGTGCCTAATCTATTCATCCATTGATATCTCTCGGACGCTGTTTTACCTCCTAATGTAAGATTTCATCTGTAGGGTGAAAAAACTCTTTAATTAAATTATTCATGCTTAATAAATGGAATCCTACGCGTATTTATATTAGTATTAGCATTACTTTGTCCAGGATTCAATTTATTTGATAAGGCTTTGGCATTTCAGCAAACAAAATGATTTATTTTTGAAATAATTTGCAAAATGTACCTGGAGTTTAATGTTTGAATTAGATTCCCTTATTGGCTTCGTCTTGCTGGGTTTTTATCCGAGCACAATGGGCTCCTTGTTTTTGTTTCAGCCCCTGTGTGACTTGGCACCTGTCCACCACAGAAGAGCAGGAGGATAAACCAAACAAACCTCTGGCTTTTACTCTAATGAGAAAGAGGACTGCCACTCTAATGAGAAAGATGGCTAACTGGTCCACTGGTTGGGAAACAGTTAGCCGGCTTAACTCCCTGGGCTTTGTCTTCAGCGAAACCGGTCGTGTGTCATGAGCCATTTTTAGTCCTCTGTATTTGCTGCGACTTTTGGTTATTTTTATCTTTTGTTTGTGGAGTTTCCTCTTGCTGCATTCTGGTGAACCCTGCAGAATCCTTTACAAGAGTTTGCTTGTCCCGCTTTAATGAACTGACAAGTACAAGTTTTGGAACCAAACTCCTGTTTGTCTTAAAATCAGGGGCAGCAACACTCAACTGAGGCTAATTTGGTGTATGTATTACAGCAATTGTGTGTGTGTGTGTAATGTACACTTTTATACCATTTGCTTTATACTTGGAAGAACATTGTAAAGTACACTGTAAGGTCACTTTTTACACTATTACTAATACACTAAGTTATCAATTATGCTGCTAAATGTGAGTAGGGATATGTTTAAACAGTTTTTTTTAACTGTCCCCTTGCTTAGGGAATCGGCAAAGCAGCCATTTCCTTAGTCGCTCTCCAAACTGTGGAAGTGGAAAAACAAGTCTTACATCACGCAGCTCAATAAGCACACACTTTCTTCTTATATAATGTGGATGGACTGCAATACTGTGACTGTCTGACTGGGAAACTTCACCCATAAATGTGGAGGATATAGTTAACTGAGTCTCTGCATAAAACTCTTGTTCTGCATTAAACACAAGTTCACTGTCATATTATCATGGCAACACTGCCTTGAAAGCTACAAGGATTTTTCAGTTAGCCATTTCGACTTTTATTCTCTTGTTATTTTGTCATTCAGGAAACAAGTCCTATACATCTTTGTTGTTATCCTTCATGCAAGTTGCGGCTTTTTGTGATAGACGTCTTCCATTTTAAATACCTCTTCACAATCTGCAGAGGGACAAAGGGCCATTGAAGCATTTCAAAAATGTCCCATTGAAAGGCTCAAAAGGAAATGTTGAGGTTGCCCGAGAGGCCGCAGTTTTGTACACTATCTGTAAGGTTTGTTAACAGGTGCACATTCAATGACAAATTGGCCGTGCCATACAGCCTCTGGAAGTCCAAATGTAGTGGGAGGACATGCATACCAAACCCTCACAGAAATTACAGGATTCCAGTATTTCTTTGGGAGAACACCATCCAAGACTGGAAGTGCGTACAACATAAGGAAGGCCCTCCACTCTGATGATTTCCAATACTTTCTCTCCTACACTGATCACAGTGTTGACCGGGGGCTAGATGGTTGTCAGGTCATGCATATTTTTCTTTCCCACATGCACAAAGACTCTGGCTGAACACTGCCATGTTGGAGGTTGCCTCAAGGAACAGTCACTCCTCACTACAACTACCTGTTGCAGGGGGAAAGACTGCCTTTTGTTGAGGCGTACAGTATGTGCCAAACAGCAGTTTGAAGTACCCAGCCTTAGAGACTGAGCCTTAGAGACCCCCCTTAGAGGGCTTAGAGGCGGGGGGGGGGGGGACTAGAAGAGAAGAAGACTTCAATGCTCACATTGGTGGAGATACTTGGAGTAGAGGCTGACGTTTTTTCAGGAATCCTGTGGGTCACAGGATTCCAGTTTTCTCATCCGTTCTCGGGTCCGTTTCATCCTGGCCGCTGTGGCCTCTCTGCTCTGCATCTGTGTGTGTGTGTGTGTGTGTGTGTGTGTGGAGCACAGCCCCGACCCTTGTGCATACAGGCACTGAACAGACAGAGTGCAGAGGAGATGGAGAAACAAATACACGCGCTAGCGCCAATCAGCTGCTTGAAGCAGACACAGTGCGCTGGGTTCGGTGGTTTGTCGTGATTATCATGTAGCTACGTTGTGAAATTTCAGCAGTGGCGTTCATCGTTTAGAAGGGCAGATGCACCGCTGTTGAAAGCATTTAGGGGGAACACTGTGCACACGGAGCAAGATTTTAAAACACCGACATCATTTACAGCATCGCCTGTTGAATTATAGCAACCCATATTCAAACACAATGTAACGTGGAATCTGAAGAGGTGCAGCTGTGCCCGGGGTCGCAGCTGCATGTGCATGTGACGTAAACTGACTGACGGCAGCCAGGTCATATTATTTATAGCCAAATTATTATTAATTGTTCAATGTTCTCCTGGATAAGGGCCATGGGCAGGCCTTCAAAAAACATTTTTTTAAATCAACAGGCAAAGGGGCAGGTGCTCCCTCAGCCCCCCCCCCCCATGTGCTGTATCTGTATGTAACGTGCCCACACTTCAGATCAAAAATCCTGCTTCTACTCAAAAACAGCCAGAGACGTCTGCCAACACATTTTCAGTACCTTTTCTATGTTTCATGACAAGGTTATAATTGTGATCAATGATGCATCAACACATAACACATGATAATACATTCTAGACAGACCTGATAGTAGCCAACCATTTTGTGCCAGCCGAGTTGTGGGAACTGGGAACTCATTGATGGCAGCAGTTTTTACATCCACCGGACGGACCTGGCCTTGTCCTACCTGCTTCCCTCGGTAGAGAGCAGTACCTTTTACCCAAATCACATTTTGCCAGGTTTAGGGTCAATGACAACCTCTTAAAAATCCCCCGTAAGGTTGGAAAGATCATGCCGATCATTAGTGGACACCACAAGTACCACATTGATCAGCTGCTGAAACGAAGTCGGTGCATTGCCCCTTCCGAATAACATCACTGTGTGCTGTAAAACGTAGTCAGGTGTTACAGGCTCTGGTGTCAAGGGAACCGCAAACTTACCTGGCCCTTTCCCTGTAAGGGAGAACATAAAGGGACAGGACAAATTGCGTACAAAAATAGACTTTCTGATAACAATAGCATTTCTAGCACTCCAATATAATCTGTCTCCAACAGCAGACGCACACTGTAGCAGTCCGATGAAGGAAAACACGAGAGCGCAGCTGAGAGTTTTCTGTGCGCCACACACACACATATATGTTTGCATATATATGTGTACATATATGTTTGCATATATATGTGTACATATATGTTTACATATCCGGACAATTCATAAATTCTCCGTCCTCTCACAGTGATCGTCTCACTGGACCGCGGACCCAGTCTCACTGTGGGGGAGAGCACAACATCCATGAGTATATATACACATTCATTCATTACTCTAACCACCCACAGCTGCGTCGCTCCCCGCGATTGAGTCACCCCGTCGACGGAGTAGTGGGCGAATTACACGGGTGGCATCTCTGATCCATATTTGCATCTTTCTTATTTGTGCCAATCTGTGGTGAGATTTAAAGGGACAAACACAAAATACAATACAAGTGCAGGCATGCATCACTGCACATAACAGGAAGCCAAAGCACTTTTATTTTATAAACATATGCCCAAATGGAGTAACATTTCATCTTATCTTCATTTGTTTTGTTTTTTTCACCACTAAGAGTAGCTGAAAATCAAGTGTTTGATGTTAATAATAACCAATATTTTGATTCCACGTTATGTTTATAAGAATAAGCATATAACATAATATAATAAAACATTGTACATAAAACAGAAAATAATTTAAAAAAATTAACACATATGGCAAACTACATAGGCCTATCTTTAAACATCATTTGAGTTAATCTCAGTAGACATTTGTTGTTTTCGGTACCGGGCAACAAGTAGGTCTTGTACCAGTGGCATATCTGTCTCATAGCACCCAGAACTTTCCAAAATAGATCTGTTCCTTTCCTAGCTGTCTATCAAGCTCTCGATTATAAGAAGAAACTGTCATGGTCATACTGTCATGGTCTGCCTCTGTTCCGCGTGTTTCTGTTTATGGTTTCCTGTTTTTATTTTGGTAGTTCGCCCCCTTGTGTCATGTTTTGAGTTCACTTCCTGTCTTTGTGTTTTTCCCGCCCCTTGAGATTTCCCTGATTAGTTTCACCTGCTCCTTAGTTCACCTGCACCTCGTTCCCTCGTCAGCCACTCCCTTTATATACTGGTTCACGTGTTTTGTCCTTTGTGGGTTCATTCCCCAGGTACTCGGTTTCTGTTCTTCCTGCTGTTTGGTACCTTGTTTTGAGTCTTTACCTGCCTGTCTACCTGTACCCGTAAGTCCCTTTATTAAATTCATCCTGCCTCCTTCTCCATCTCTGCATTTGGGTCCTTCTCCGTGTTCCCGGTGACCGTTGTAACAATGTTAGCTTACATTAAAAAAACTTTAAAAAAAACGCTTGTATAAAGTCATCACTTGCCACGAATTTAGCTTACCACAATATTATTATTCAAATCCACCATGAAAGTGTCAATTCAGGAAATACACTGATTTGATTTCATTGTGAAATTAAAATATTTATATTTTTGCATTCATCCAATCCCAGTGCAGAATCACTTGGCGGCTATCACTAATGTCCAATGGCAGTACCGTATCCGCGGGTGCCAATCTCTGCATCCTAACGACCCAGCATTATTTAAATTTGAGCCCATATTCACTCAGTCACTGCTAAGCCTAGGTGCACCATTTTATTTCGAGGATGGAACAGTCCGTATTGATTCGACCGCTGTTATAAAATAACAATACAGAGGAAAATGTAAAGAAAATTCCAGAGAAGAGCTGAATGAGGACAAAAATGTGATTAAAGCCATTTGGCCCTGGAGGATCCACCCCAACAATGGACACGAGTGCCCATCTGTGCAAAATAAAAAGATGCAAGGTGAAATGCGAGATGCCTGCGAAGCCTGCGGTTCTGTGAACCGAGGTCCGCAGAACCGCCATCCAAACCCAGCTTTGCAGAGAAAAGTATATTAAGTATACCAAATATATTAAATGTCTCTTAAGCGAATTGGCCTCTGTCACTAACAGAGTATGACTGGAGTTCTCAACAGCTTCATTAGTTATTATTGATTTGTTGATATAATTAGCCTAGCTAATTAAAGGGGTTAATGTCAATCACACCTCACCTGTCTGGGTCGCCGGCCGGGCATAATATCTACTAAACTTGGTAGGCCTAATAGGCTGCATTGTGTAATAGTTCTGATCCTAAATGATATGTGACTTGATATAGATACATCTTCCAAATGCAGCTTCCAAGACACAGTCTGTCAGTCTAATGTCTAAGTTAGTAAAATCACTGGTAGCACATTTTAGCCCCCTGCACGGATGGGTGACAACGGGCCCTCGAAGGTGCAGAGCCAGAAGCCAACCTTGCTGGCAGCCAAAGTGCTTCTCTTGGCAGGTAAGTAGCCTCGTTCACCAGGCCCTAGTGTTCATTTGCAAGACAACTTCACAGTACTAGAAGCAGGTAAGAGAACCTGAATTGGGTCATCTAACCGGGCAGCGCTAATGCTTGTGAAAATTGATTTTCTGTATTTTCTGTTATAGAAAATACAGAAAATACAAAACCATTTTCTGTTACAGAAATACAGAAGTTTCACTTCTGCGGCAGAGTCCAGCGACAAATTATTAATTTGAAAGCATGGTTGTTCTCCTTAGACGGTCTTACATAACACCGGGGTACAAACAAATCTCATTGCCGTTTATAAAGTGTTTATTTTTACAGTTTAATGAGGTCAGGACGCACTCAACACTATATAGAGCTAATCTCAAAATAGAGTCCCATCTTACTTCATAGGAAATGGTGTGACCCGTAACTTTTTGGCAAGAAACAAGTACAAAAATCAGTGCATGTTCCGGTACTTTTCCTCTTCTCACATCTCATCGGGATATGCTCCATTTGCTTACAATTGGTACTTTTATCACGCTACACCCGAAAATGTATGTCAATCTGTACAGTAACAAACGTGGCCACCGACTGCTTTGTTATTTTCCGATTTATACACACAGTGTAGCACAATACAAGTATGATTGTGAGCAATTTCTGAAATAATAACAAGCCATAATACCATACTACTACTATTTCAAGAATGAAATCCCACGTACCTTTCTATGGAGTTAGGTGGGAGGCTATCCTGAGATAAGCATCTTAATAGCTGGAGTACCAGGTGGGGCTGTGGCTGGGCATGCACCTGTCTCAGCAGTAGAGTCTGACTAGTTATATAAAAACCCAGTTTTATGCCAGTCTTACAACCTTGGTGTGCGTTCTTGAATCCTTCACACACCTCATTAGGTAGTTTTACACAAAAAAAACTCATCGATCCATTCGTTTTTGTTTCGTAAGTGTGTGTGTGTGTGTGCATCGTTGTGTCTGTGCGCGCACACTTGCTGGTCGACTGTGCTGCATGCCTTTCCTGCCAATTTGCAGCAGTGCTAATCCACACAATCTAGTTCTCAGATGCATTCCAGGAGCTGTTGGTAAAGAGGGAGGTTTCCCTCCATGGGGAGGATATAAGGTCCATCTAATGAAGACAACCAGAGGCCAAGGAAGTGGTCAAACCTAAAACAGCAGTGAGTTTTAGTTGCAGCTGCAATGTGTTAGTTGTGTACAACATTGTTCAATAATGTACACACGACCTACCACACAAAACCACAGTTATATTACTATAAGCCTAAGCGGTAGTAACATCATTGTGTTCTTTGGCTTATCTTTCTCCCAGTGTTAATTATAGACGGGTGGGAAGTATGTAGAAAATATAACAATTGAGATTGTCAATAAATGTTGCTGTATTGTGTGTATTAGAATATCATGTCAACAACATCACTCCAATTCATCAATATGGATTTAGAATATGTATCATCTTCAATAAAGTTATTTAAAATATATTTAAAACATTAAAGGGACATCGAACTTTAAACACTTTGATCTGAATCATATCCTCACCTCACAAGAAGATACCAGCAGGTTTTAAGAAAAAAAAAAACATTTTTTTTCTTGTTTTCAGGATCTGCATCGTTTTGAGTTGATTGACATTTTTAAGATGTTTTTCAAGATGTTTTAAGCAAAGGAGCACATTTTGAGCATATATAGTCTCCCAAAACCAGAAAACAAAACCTTTTAGGTCCTGAATGTCGATTTGTGAGGAAAGGATATGATTCAGATCAAAGTATTACCAAAATGAAATGCCGTCAGCCTAGTGCATCTGATGGTGGCAATCAGCGAAATACTGAAAAAAGACCCGCAGAGCCAGAAAAACACTTACATGATGTCAATTGCGGACTATGACCCCAGACAACAAATGCATTGATTTGTTTGAGGAAAGCAAATGCACCTAAAAAAAGATATGTGGTATTTTAGGTGAAATGTGTGTACACAGGTTCCAATACAAACACCCACCAGCGGCCAAGCGCCGCTAGATTTTCCATTTGACGGGTGAAAATTCAGGGATTCATATTAGAACAATGTTGTTGTTACATGGATTTATTGTGCTGTTTTGAAAAGTCTTTAATCCCGTACTTCCTTTCTGGTTCCACAGATCAGGTGAAAGACACATGCCCCTCAACAGATGTAGGATATATCCGCCAGATGCTCAGATGCAAATGTAACACTGAAGCGTTCACTGCTTTGAAGCCAACCTCAGCCCCGGGAGCACACAGGGAATTTCATTACTTTGTTACATCCTGCCCCGGGCTCCACAGTGCGACCGGTTAGCTGGCATTTGTGAACGTTTTTCTTGTCTAGTAAGCTAAGAAAAAAGTCCAGTCCAAGATTTTCATTTGGTGCACTTGTGCGCTTTTAGGTTAGCAACGCTGCAGAATGGTTTTAAGGGAATGCAATAGCGGTGTGCCGGTAAGCCTACGAAGAGAAGTGTACCAGTGTTACCAATATATAACGTAACTTCCAAAACAACTTGGAAAACTTTATTTTGTGCTTTTGTCTTGAGGAGACTTATGAAGGTGTACATTGTCTGGGCGACACTTAGCCCTGCCATCTGTAGTTGGTGTATGTTATCTGTTGAAACCATAGACACTTAGATACCTCATAACCTAAGTAAGTCTGTATTCTAACATGGCAAAATTGGCAGCCATCTTACCTGGATAAAGTTAAAATGGGACCCTATGGCATTACTTTGGTAACCTATGGCAGTACTTAATAACAAACAAATAGCCTATGGTTGTTGCATTATGATGCCATCTTTACCTGGGTAAGGTTACAGAACGGTGCCTTTAAATGGGTGGTTTATGAGGCATCTATAGAAGTGTATATATAACCACCAATTTAATGGCAACCATTCTGTACAATTTACCCAGGCAAGTTGGCAGCCATTAACCAATAATGCAGACAAATGCAGTAATTACAATATAAATTGTTGTATTTATTAAGTCCTTTACCCAGGTAAGATGGCTGCCAATTTATGCCATTTCAGAATACAAAATTGCTTTTATGAGTCATTTCTATGAGTTGTAATTCTATGGCTGAAACTCCCTTTGGAATATGCTTATCCCATTAACGCAACAGTCGAGTTGTGCAAGTTTTGTTTCCATAACCCTGGTTTCATGTTTTATATTAGTATTCATGACATGAATCCATGATACCTTTCAGCTGACACTCCCCAACTCGATGGTGAGTGTTCAAAAGAGGCTTTTTGATGGGCTCGGGAGGTTTCTTCTTTCTACCCAAGAGCTGGTGGTCCTCGTCTTTGGAAGGGAGACCAAACATTGGAGCTGTCTCAAAAGCACCACTTGTTGTGGAAAAGACTAATGGCCTATTGGTTAGTGATAATTGTTTATTAGACGTACTAGATTAGTGTACTATATAGCACATGTAAGTATATTTATACAGGGATGAAAAAAAAGTACTTTCAGTGTACTCAAAATATATTGTTATACTACATTATTATTACACTATAGATTCACTATAGATCATTTTAAGTATATTTAATGTCTTTTAATACTAATTAAAATACCATAAACATACAATGTCAATTAAATATTGCATACAATGTAAATTCCGTATAATGCATTAGAAAAAGATACGTAGCAAATGTAAACGTAATATACTAGCAAATGTATGTAGCAAATGTGCGTATGTTTTTACACCGATTCAAGTAAACATTGAATGTGCTTTTAGTGTCAAGCATTATTTTATAATATGAAGCATTTTATTATAATATGAATATACCTGGAAATGCACCATTTCAGATCATTTTAAGTATATGTAATATAGGCATATTGCAGGCTAATACACAACAAACAGTATTACAGTACACATGTTAATTCAGTAGCCTATATATTCAACGGTTCCAATGTAGGTCAGTACAAATACATTCAAAGTACACACGTCTTAAAATGCTGATGAACTATACTTTATACTTTTATTGTGTAGGATTGGTCTCGCCTGGGAAGACAGTTCAACAGGCGGTCGGCGGGGCGCTGTCCACCCTCCGTGGTGCTGAAAGTTAGACCTAACCCAACAATTAAGAGATATTTCCGTTTCGTCGCAGTCACCAGAAATATCCTTTAATTGTAAGATTATGCCTATCGTGCATCATCCGGTTTTCCCCGCGACCAGCCCTGCAGCCTCTTGCAGAAAGAGACGACCCCCCCCCCCCACCCATTTCGTTGCTCATGCATGGCTATACAAAACTGCACACATCAGCAATGTCATTTCCACACACACACACACACACACACGCACACGCACACGCACACACACGCACGCGCGCGCGCACACACACTATCAGTTAAAACAATCAGGCTGCTCCGTCAATTAGTTTTCTCAACCTACATGCCGATCAATACATTGTTGAGTTGAGCCAAGTCACACAGACTCGCCTCGTCCTTCCCCCAACACTCATCGTTTTCACTCATCGTTTTTGTTTTGTTGTCTTTCAGCACGAAGTCGTCCCGCCGACCTGCCAGGACCCCTCACACACCCCTCATCGCCACCTTGTTGCAGCCCAAAAGCTCTTGTATCGGTGGTGGTCTTGGTGGTGGTCGTGGTGGTGGTCTTGGTGGTGGTCTTGGTGGTCGTGGTGGTTGGTCTTGGTGGTGGTCTTGGTGGTGGTCTTGATTGGTCTTGGTGGTGGTCTTGGGTCTTGGTGGTGGTGTATCCGTCCAACTGACACGAGTTGCAGTCCGTTGCAAGAAAGAAAAAAACAAAAACAAAACCACAACTCTCGCAGTAAAAACGAGACTTTAACACCTGATCCTCACACTACTTCAACCCGACACTTACTACCGTAATACCGCAGAGTTCCCTGTTTACATGGACGCGCTCCGATCGCATCCTTATGCGGGTTTTACGCAGTACGCACCGCAACTTAGCGGCTCCCAGAGAGAGACAGAGAGAGAGAGAGAGAGAGAGACCAGAGAGACAGGGAGAGAGAGAGAGACCAGAGAGAGAGAGAGACCAGAGAGAGAGAGACCAGAGAGAGAGATAGTTATCACACCTTTCCTCGCGTCCATCCCGCGGCCCAAAAAAAACCCCGAGGTCCATTTCCACGCGGCGGTTCGGGAAAGAGAGAGAGAGAGACGCCGGGCCGTAAG
>JAOPJI010000037.1:12879959-12890617 GCA_027122695.1 Merluccius productus | reverse complement strand
TACCGCTAATTCCCCGCGAATTTTACCAAAAATAAATTACCCCGCCCCCTGCTTACCCCCCTGTGTCCCCCCCCCCCCCCCCCCCCACCTACATCCTCACCTTTCACCTTTAGAACGACCCAAGCGACAAATTAACAATGCAGGCTGTACTGTAGAGAGTTTGGTTGCATTAATAGCTATTTTTCTGGGGTGAGGCATGAATCTAATTAGCTGTCTGCTTTTCCATTTCATGGCAGAGAGAGAGAGAAAGACAGAGAGGGAGAGAGGGAGAGGGAGGGAGATATGAGATGTGGTCTTCAGATGATCTATATATACGCAATGCACCCCCCACACCCCCCCCATCCACTCACTGAGAGAAATTAGGGTTTGCCGGGGGGGGGAAAGAGCTAGCTTTTCATGCATACATGCATGAATCTACACGCGTTGATAGCTGGCTCCTGATACTGTCTTCGGCAGCCGCCAGTGACTTCTTATTATTTCCTTCCAGGATTGTTTTTTTTGCTGGAGAGGGAGGGAGAGACAGAGGGAGACAGAGGGATACCGATAGAGAGAGTGGGAGAGTGAGGGTGGCGGGGGGTGCCTTTTATGAAAAACGGCTTAAAAAAAGGCAAAGGCTTGTCATCTCGCGTGGAGGCAGAGCACCGCCGGGCCCCCCGGGGAGTCCTTAGTCCTTCCCTCCACGCTCGGTCCATCCTTTTGAAATCCCCGGAGTCAACCAGAGTTGAGGAGTGAAAGGGAGCCTCGAATCGCCAACCGCAGCGTTGGACATGGTAGCGCTCGCGATTATGCCTCAGAAGTATCTCCAACAGAGTCTGTGATTCATAGCGGCGAGCGTCCATCGTGTGGAGTATTTCATTTCAAGTGTTTCTTTGTTTTTTTCCGCCCGGCTTTTGTTTGACGGACCGTAAGATTATGGACTCGCATCAAGCGAGGGGCCGATAACACTGTGTGTGTAGCCAATAACATCTGTGTGGAGGAATATATGCGGGCACGCCTTCATCGGTTCACATTTCATCCTGCAATTATTGGTAATTCACTTGTTATTAGAGCCAGTCGGAGGTGACACTAAACAGGGGAGGGGGGGGTGTGCGGGGGGGCCAGACAAAACAGCCTTTGACTCCCCGGGGTTAAAAAGGCCAACCTGGCGCCTCTAACCTTTTGTCTATGCGCGCCAAAATAATTAGAGGAGGCATACGTGAATCAATAGTGACTATCCCCCGCCTCCCGGCTCCTCCATCGACCGCGGGGCCGGAGAATTAGCTCGCAAGCTCTTAGCGATGATAGACAGAGGAGGGGAGGCCGACGGAGAGCTCGCAGCACGCAAGAGTCTTAATTAGATGGTCGGACCGGAGGATTAAAGCAAAGCAGAACGAGGAGCGTCATAAACGTGTTTTCGGCGCTCTTGTTGTATTCCCATTGTGCCTCGCACAAATACAAGGGGGGGGGGGGGGGAAACGGCGACGACATAATCATTTTTTCCATTTGTTCGTCTTTTTTTTCTGAATTGAAGATTTTGTAAGCCGGCCTCTTATTAGCGGAGCGTTGTACCACAAAGTGGCCAATTTATGCCAATTGCGGCGTTCGTGCATTACAAGCTTATCTTTTTCTGAAGCGCCGCTTCAATGTATTTTTTTTTGTTCTTTGCTTTTTAATATTTAACATCCGTCGGCAGTCTTGGAACCCCAACAGTGCGGCTTTGTTCTTACACAAAATGTTTCATTCATATCCATTTATGCGGAAAAGACGACTTTGTGTAAAAATCTGCTGTTGGTTTGCCATAGCGTTGAAGTGGTGGAGAAAAACCAAAAAAACAACAACAAACAAACAACTAAAGACGGTGTAAACAGCAGTGTAAGCCAGGTTATACCACTAGGTCCTTGGACCGAGTCCGAGTCCGGTCTTCAACCAGATGGCCGCGGGGGTGAGATCAAGTGTAACTCGCGCTCCTGTTCATATTTACTTGGAGTAATCAAGCGCGGTCGACAGCGCAGCGTTCTGGGCACATCTCCCTCATAGCGGAGATAGCGGCGGGCAGTGGGTGGATGCCGCTCAAGTATGCCTTCACGTTTTTTCTCCCCATCTCACTGTTTTGCATTTTGAGCGGAGAGACACATTCTGCTCGTACTCCCCAAAAAAAACCGTCTCAGAGCGACGTCGCCACCAGAAGGCTGGCTAAGTTTCGAGGCCGCTTTGCTAGTTTAGTCTCCTCAAACGTTTGGTTTGGGAGGGAGAATTTAATGAGAGGATTTCGTCTTTACTGTCTTTCGTTTGTATTATGAACCCAGAAAAAGACATTTGAGTGGAACGTCGAAAAAATGTGATCCGAAACTGAAAACAAAGGAACTGGGAGGGAATTTATTCGATGTTGATGTCGATGTTCAGTATCACTTTATAAAATTAACACAATATTGAAATGCATGTACTTGAGTCCATTGTTGCTGAAGTTTGTAGTGCTCCATACTGAATTGATTTGTAAAGGACACATATCTTTTTTTTGTGCACAAATAATATGATAAGAATAACTGTAAATAGGACGGGATGTATCAATAGCTGTTTACCCGTAGGCTGGGGTATGCATCGAAACCATTTGTAGTATATATTACAAATTACACAGAGAGTTGACCTTTCAATGCAGATGAGCAGAAAGTGTGTAGAAAATGTATTCCATTAAAAATGATGACAAAATAGTTGTGTGTTGAATATACAGATGTGATTATGTTTGGGCAAAAGCATCGATGTGTAAATGCACAGAAGACGATAAACGTCCCGCAGTTTGCTGTGCCTTGTGACCGTACCGTTTGTGGCCGTAAGGAGAAGGTCTGGCAGATGGTCTCAGTTTCTACAACAAGAACCGAAAACCGCCTTCAATATACGGTTCTTTCACAGTGCAACACCACACGATACAACCAAACCTAAAACTGCAAAACTGCAAAAATTATGAAAAAAAAAAAGCGTATTGAGGCTGGGGTTTACAGAAATAAAACATCGGTTTAAGTATCTAGAACCAACCTATGACACAGATACCAATCCTTTATATATGGTCATGGGGTCAACCAGTCACGGTGGGAATTTAATACATTTTCTAATGATACGTTCACTCATATAGGAACAAAGGCGGTCAACTCATTGCCGACACCATCAATCACCAAGCACGCACCATACCTGACCCCTGATTAGCCCTATATCTTAGACCTACACTTTACCCCCCACCCCCCAACACACCCGCCTCCTCTCTGATCCGGCCTCAAGTAGTCCCGCCGGGCCAGCCTATCCATATGGAAAGTCTGGGACAACACAGCGTTGATTAACTGTGTCGAGAACCGCCTACTTGTCAGGAGGTCTTGATTGGCACTCAAGCGTGGCCAATCGCGGACCGTACGCCGGGACCAGTACTGCTGGAACGCCGAGGATCTCTATGGAGGACCGACAAGAAGTGCATATGTGAATCTGACCCACGCTATAGTGATTCAGCCGTTTCTTGCAGCTTTAGAAAATGGTGGTTAATAATTTCAGTTGTAATAATCCGGCCGATGGAACCACTGCTGATTTACAAGATATAACGATCAGGTTACGTTTTATCCCCCCTGTCGTTTCCTTCTGCAATGGAATTAATGAGAGGCTAATAAGGAACATCTCTGATAATTAGCTTCAGTGGAAGTCGCCATGTTTCATTAATCTCAAATCTTGACTTTTATCGTGCGTCGTCTTCAATGCAGTGCGCTCCTTCCGGTGGACCAAACACGCACGCACGCACGCCACACACACACACAAACACACACATTGGCGTCAGGACAAAAAGGCTTTCAAACACAGCAAGACATCAGCGGCACGACTGATCTTGAACCGTCTAAAGTTGTAGCAAGGTCTTCTGTAGTGCAAGTCTGCAAGGTGGTCAACTGATGAGAGCAGATGGGCAGGAAATGTTGAATAAAAACGCCTTTTTTTTGGACCGACCAACTGTTCCACAGAACAAGCCGACATGTTTTCTGCAAATGCAAACACATGTTCTTGGGGGGGGGGGATGCCCTGGAGTAATGCCCCGTTTCTGTCTTTAAAGTCTTCTTACCTAACATGCCCTTGAAAAGCCGCACGCACCCAGGGGCCGACACACGCAAAACACACGTGTTACATTGGAGAGAAACAAAGGGAGGAAGCATCTGGTCGAAAGTTGTGTGTACCATTGTTGTCATCAAGGTTGGATTTGTAGCACGTTGTTTTCGGAGCTGTTAAAAGGCGGAGGTGTCCCATTTGGTGTAATGCTAACGCATTGCCCTCTGAACGTTATTGGCCAATCAGAATCAAGTATTCAACAATGCCGTGGTGTAATGGAGAAAACATGCCATTTGAAAACGACTTGCTTCATGATGCCATTTTGGAGGGGGTGAATTGCTTAGGCCTCCCTTCGCTCTTGTGGTATTCAGATGCGATGAGGATTGTGGTGATCGATCAAGCAACACTGGTAATCACCGGGGCGCTCAGGGGATCCCCATGTATCCACAAACCTGTGTTGACACACTCTCAAGTGAAAACCCGGTGAAAAGGAAAGGACACAGAAATGTCAACAGATTTTTGTGTGTGTGTGTATTTGTGCGTGCGTGCTTGTGTGTGTGTGTGTGTTCTGTCCAGTAGACTCTTAAAGGGGGAAAAATAACCTTGATTACTATCTTATAAACAGAGTTATACGACCATATACAGGGTATAGCCCTATCGTTATGGTCACGTCTGACGTGATGGATCAAGGTTGAGATGCCTCCCCCCGGCCGGCGATGGTGGGGAAGCTGGCAGGCCCATAAAAGGTGCACTTAATGGGAAAATATAATGATTTTTTTTTTGCCACAGCTTGTGAAACACTAAAAAAAAATAACAAATGAAATAAAAACACTCACGATTTATGGGTGTTTTTTTTTTTTTTTCTTCCAGTGCATGTGATAAGTGCATGCGTGTATGCATGGGTAAATCCCATAGCCATTTATGCTGTTCTCCCCAGGTGGCTTCAGGTGTCTTCAGATTAATCGCCTTGCAGGAAATTCAATCAGAGCCCGCTGTTTGCGGCGCCCTGTGCACCGCCGTCAGAGTCGAGGGGAGAGGAGTGGGGGGGGGGGGGGCATTCACACAACAAATATGGACACTTTTCTTCCCCGCTTTTTTGGACAAACAGGAGAGTCAGCATGCATGCAGACAGGCAACCCAGAATCATTTCCTACGCGTCCATTTGTGAAGGTACGCCACTGTGAGCATAGAGAGAGCAGGGGGGGGATTTAAAAATATATTTTTTTTGATAAAAGTTCATGAAAACAGTTAAAAAGTCGAATTTCACTCCAAGTGTTCATTAAAGCATGTCATTTATTCATAGCGTCGGTAGGTGTTGTTTGGTCATGCTTTGGCCCTGGCAAATTAAAACATGTCGGGTTGTGGCTGTCGCGTCTGTCTCCCTCTTCATCTCTCAGCGTCTCTCTATCTCTCTCTGTCTCTCTGTCTTCATGTCATTGCCTCCTCCTGTCTCTCTCTCTCTCTCGTCCAAACAGTGGAAGGCAAGTGGTTTCCAGGAGCCAATCAAACCCGGAGGCGACTTTTATTTACCTGCTGATTGTGTTACCTCCTCCTGAGTTTGATTGACCAGACATTTACAATTCTCTCAAATACTTTTCAAACCTTATATCAGGTTTTCCCTCAGCACAAAATAATCCAATCAGACAAACAGAATCAGCCTGAGGTGAGGAGGATCCTGTGTATCCTCCTGTGTGTGTGTGTGTGTGTGTGTGTGTGTGTGTGTGTGTGTGTGTGTGTGTGTGTGTGTGTGTGCGTGTGTGTGTGTGCGCGTGTGTGTGTGTGTGTCTGCGTGTGCTTTGACTGAATTATTTTGACAGTGTTTATGTCATTGTGTCATTCTCGATTCGGGGGATTAGAGAAATGCTTGCGGGCATGATGTATATTGCATATATCATACCGTCTTGGAAAGCAAAGCACGTCTTCACTTTGAAAACGTGTCGATGTTCATGCTGCTTTTCAGGCTCGACATATAAAATATGCATCTTGAAAGGTCTTGGGCGAATAGCTTTGTGAGGGCTGTTATTGTGCACCTAATACACAGTATATTATTTGTACTTAATGTGTTTGAAAGTGGAATGATTCCACATTTACCATACAGTGTAAAAAGCGATAGTGCTGGTCCTTGGAAATCAGTACTTGACATTTGAATGGAGACCATTAGCCGTGCATAACAGCTCATTGAACCTTTTTAAAATACCCTATGCATGTGTGTATTTCACTTCCAAGTAGGTTATATCGGTTTTATCAGGGGTGTATTGTAATAACTACTCAAGATACTGTCATTGAGTCGTTCTTGTGTAATTGTCTTAAAAATTGTGGTCATTTTATTTTTACTCACGTAAATTTTGCGTTAAATAACGGCACTTTGCTTCATTTAAAAAATGCATTTGTTACAGAGTACACATTGTATTGCCCCTCTCAGAAAATCTCTAGTCTTTGAAAAATAAGTCACTTGTACTCAAAAGTTTTCAAATGACCTACTTTTTACTTTTACTTGTAATTTTTATACCAGTACTTCTACTTTACACCTCTGTGTTTGGTCATGATAACCTAAGGCACAATTATGTTCTGTGTTTCTACATGTGTTAGCCAAATCTCAAACAATGGCCTTGTACATTGTATACTCTATAATTCAATTTTACAGCATTTTTGTCAACACATTTCAAAATGTGCTTTGTGAATAAATGTGAGATTAGATTGATTCAATCCAAAAATTCATTGGTAAGTTTTTCAATAAACAGCTGGGTTGAAGGATTTAATTATGCCATATGCGACTGCTTGCCTACTCTTACCTGGTTGGAGTTTAATGTGTTTCAGGTTTTACTTTGAGTGTTTCCACACAGCAGCTGGCCCCAGAAACACCAAGTAGCCATGATCCCATTTCTGCTGCCAGGTGCCTTTAGTTAAGATGCACAAAACTTACCTTTCCTTGCCAATTCTTGTGTGTATCAAATTTCTCCGCCGAGTAGACCAGAGGCATACAACACAACAGCAACAAAAAGTGTGATTTGATGATGTTTAAGCGAAGTCCCCTGCAATCGCATTAATGCACTCGCATGTCCAGCAGACGCAACAAGATAGATGACCGGTCCGTGCCAAATGGAAAACGTAACGGAAGTCTAACCACCGATACAGTTCAGAAATTAACGTCTCAGCCAGTCAGTCAGCCCCATCTCTTTGTGATGCTGGAGTGGGTTACCGCCGCACAACTGAGAAATGACCTGTCAAGAGCCTTGCGATCCCAGTGCAAGAACCCCAATTAAGAGCCTGTGTCACTGCCGTGAATAATGTAGCTCTATTAATATAACTGGGAACTCTCCTCCCGCTCCCCCCTGGCCAATGAGCTTTCAGATGTCTTGTTTTTCAAGCAAGCTTTCTGAAGTAATGTTGCATCAGCGCAATGCAAGCGATTGGACTGTTTTAAGTCATTCCAAGGTCATTTAATTTAGATGAGTACAGCAGCAGTCCGGTATTCGTTTGATGCAAGCTGTCGTTCCTGTATCCTGTTACAGTCACAAATATTGTGATGGCCATTTAAATTTTGTACCATTTTATAATGATACAATTTACATCAGTACAATTCCTCAGAGTCCAAAATATACCTTTTCTGATATAGTGAATTGGCAAACTTATAAGTCAAGACAATTCTGTCGCTGGAGAGCTTCAAAACGGAGAGCTTGGAGATCTGTAAAACGGGATTTTCTGGGCAATTTTAAAAGGACGATTTTTGGAGGGAAAAAAAAAATCATCTACAGAATGCAGCCAAGACATCGGGTGTCTTGGAACACAGCTTGCGGTTATGCAAATGTGTCCTCTGCTACGAGATTATTCAAATTAGGCTGTTTAAGACCCCGGTACTTTTGTCCACACCAGTGTACACGGCAGTGGGAAAAGTAATTGAATTACAAATCTGAAAATCATGAACCCATCTCGCTGGGAGAAATCAACTGAACCATGTCGAAGTCAGTGGGCAGAATCCGCCTCCGTGCAGCAGGTACCATGTGCTGTAGTGGCTTTTCGTGACAGTGGAGGAAGTAGAGGTAGAGGAAGCTCTGCTTTGGGGGGGGGGGGGTTGCGTTTCGCTACAAACGCCCCTTGTGTTTGCTCTTCACTAGACTGTTGCGAACTAATGCAAACATCCGGATCATCAGCATATAGAGAGAAAGGGGGCCAAACGAGAGGAGACGAGTATGTCGATGCCAGGCGTCCCCCCCTCACTGTCTGGCTTCACTTTGCTTATCTTACTCATCACACTAGCTTTCGCTTTGACATTTGTCTGGTCGATTTTTTTGGTCGATTTTTTTGTATCGCAATACTACCTTGTGTGTTTTGATTGTTGGTGACATCATAAAGAATTACAAACCTTGAGTTGGGATTATATGTCGATGTTGAATACTACTAGGAATTCCTTGCACAACAATTTCTGACGCACTGGAAAGTATACAACGTGCAAATTTATAAATGCAACAAGTTCGATGCGGTTTTTCGATCACAACGGCTGCCGTCCGTCATGAACACCGGACCCAGTCTCACTGTGGGGTAGAGCAGAACTCACATGAGTAGTGATCACTGATCCCTCATTAAGCTCACCGCCCACAGCTGCGTTGGTCCCCGTGATTGAGCCGCCACGCCCCCCTCCCCCCTTGCAGTCAACGCCTTGCCACGCCCCTTTTACACCACATATGCAGGATGCAAATTATGGGGGGGGGCAGATTTCATCAGGGCGGGAGAACTCTTTCAAATGGGATTTAAAATATTTAATATGCATGTCTCGTTCTGTGGCAGCATATTGTATATAACATGTGCATTACAGATTTAACCACTCCCATGGTTGATTGTACACTTTTCCGAAAGACATAATCTACTGCAGTTGTCACTCAACCCCTGGGAGAAATGAACAAGAGGGTGTACATCATTGGATTTATTCTTCTCGGTTTAAATGATTGTGTCCAGGCCCACATTGTGAGAAAGTGTAAAATTACTACACACAATAACCTGCTATGAGAAAACCTGTCCAAAAGAAAATCAACTCAAACTGTTCCATTCTTTCGTTTCCAATTAACTCATAGTAAAAAGGCACTCTCTTTATTTGCATTCGCTAACGCAACGTTTGTCTCGATCTTCTCTCTATCAATGGGTTCTGGAATTTATACATAATTAACCTTCATGATATTATGTGTTGTATTATGTGCACATTGCACATTTTACTTGTCATTCTCTCTCTCGCCTTACATGGCATGCAGGAATAACTAGACGTATCTGAAAGGGCGTGTAAATGCAGGAAAAGGACATTGCATTGTGCATTTTATTTCTGAACCCACAGACCGGTTGAGGCCTGTCCCCCCCCCCCCCCCTCCCACACCTTAGTAACGCTTCCTACACCCTTGTATATATCATCTCCAAGTTGCTTGTGTTCCCTTGCTGTGACGCGTCACATATATGGAAAAACGTGAACAATCTGAGACCCTCAATGTCACAGCACAAGTCGCATCCTGCACGTATGTAGGCACTGAAATGTCTCTCACCACTAGATGTCGTCAACCACGAGACACAACGTGTGTCAGAAGAGCTCCTCACCACCACCACCGTCCAAAAAAAACCCAGTTCCCCTTCGTTCACCTGAACGCTTTGTCCCCATTTACCCATCAACATTCATCGTTTTGGAAGGCTTTAGCGGTACTTAAATGGCCGCACGGCTAGTGGCGCTACAGTCGACTCCCCCTTGTTATGTGCACAGGTACCTTGGGGAAATCTCATAGTTCCCTCCCAGGCGCCACCCCCCCCCCCCAAAATAAAAATGCAAACGACAACAAAGGAGCTAGGAACGTCAACCCATCTACCATCTAAATGAAACGAACGGTCGGATGCATGGGGGCGTCACAGTCTAGCAGGGTTTGGAGACACGGGTGACACCCAGCAGTCCCTTTAGGGGTGGGGATGGAGGGGGTGGAGGGAGTCAATTGCAGATGGTGGTGATGGTGCTGGTGATTTACTCTGCAGGTGTGGCACGATCGGTGCAAGGAGTTGAAAGCGGTTGGAACCTGTTTTTTGCCAAGTGTATATGAGCTGCTGGAGGGAAATCACATACAGATAGCAGCGTGTACGTCACGGCTGCTACCCCCCCCCCCCCCTTTAGCATTGGTTATGATTAAAACAACCTAGGGAACCACTGCTCCATGCACACACACACACACACACACACGCACATGCACACACTCAAGGGCACCATCAGCTTTTTGAGAGTGGGGGGGACATTTTTGGACAGGGGGTCTGGGGGTCCTCCCCCAGAAAGATTTGAAAGAAGTAGATGCAATTTCCCACATTCTGGTGCATTTTACCATTTTTTAGAATTTAAAATGATCTTCCTCTTTCATTGATTTTCCTTGAAGCTGGCATGGTCTGCAATTACTGACTAGTATTACGTCTGGTGTAATACACAGAGGACTGACACTGACAACTTTTTGGACACTTTATTCTCTTAATGAGAGCAAAATATGAGGATTTAAAAAATCTTAGAGTGAATTAGAAAATAATGAGGTAACTTTGAGGCAACATATAGCCCTACATTAATGTCATGCAACAAAACATCTCTTGAAATAAAAGTTATG
>JAOPJI010000037.1:12788537-12800884 GCA_027122695.1 Merluccius productus | reverse complement strand
TGTGTGTGTGTGTGTGTGTGTGTGTGTGTGTGTGTGTGTGTGTGTGTGTGTGTGTGTGTGTGTGTGTGTGTCGAGTCAAGAGCAACCATTATCCTCCTGATCTAGTGTTTGTACTATAATGTTCAATCCTCCCAAACTCCTATAGCCTCCCAAACTCCTATATATAGATTAGTGCGTAATCCTGCAGCTTCAAAACACACCTTCATTTGTACTTAAACATCTCTTAGCGATTTTACCAGCTTTTAATGTATTTCTCAGGAATGATTAATAACGTTGACTGAGCGACTCAAAGAGGATAATTTGGCCTGTCTGTCAGCAGGGCTAGATTTGATTAATGTATTTTGCTGCGCTTCTCTGTCATTTAAAAGGCAGCCTTGATGTATTGGCTTGCCGAGGATTATGGGACTGTGGGTGGATATCCAAAGGATACAAGAGCTGTCGTGCCTAATGAATGCCGTGCTGTATTTCAGAGTTACAACCTCACACTTCCTGCAGTTTTTGTGCTCCTAATCATCTGGTTTGAGCATAGAAAAGAAAAAAATCCCCCAAAAACCGGCAAACCAGAAATAACAATGTGCTGCAAGGTGAGGAGTGGCGGCTGTGAGAGCGAGAGGTTGTTATCGAATTAACACAGTAGTGGTTCATGTCAAGCCGCCGAACTCTCTGTCATCAAGACCCGTGCTGAATAAACTTGACCTGGCCTCACTTAACCTTGAGTTAGATGTGAAATCCGAATACAGACTGTTCCCCTCATCACTATGATCTGTGTGTAATAAATGTGGTGGTGCAAAGAATATTTAAAAAATATTGTATTTGTGTTTGCGAATGTTTCATCCCTTTGGTCAGCGTTATCCTACAGGCATGCTCACCGCTATAGCTAGTTCTGACTAGCTATAGCTAGCTCTGACAGGATGGGATGGCATGAGAAGTCATTGCTTTAGACATGGGTTACCGTTCCTTGTAACCGCGTGGCACGTTTTCGCCTAATGAATCTGCTAATGAATATTCAAACTTCACAGATGACTTGCCAGCAACAGACCGGAGCATGCGGGTGAGGCTTAAGGTTTAGGGTTAGCGCTCTAGGTAAGCGACTGTCATAGATTCAGGTTGGATATCAAAGGAAGACCTTCTTGCAGCATGACAGTTATTGCCTGACCCTACATGACCCTAGTTATGTCCTGGGAGCTTCTCATTTGCATTATCAGTGAGTATCGTCCGGCCTTGAGGGGTATGATCTCCATCTCTTCATCTCAGGACGATTGAGTCGACTGTAAACGGTAATAATAAAAAACTTCCACCCGGCTTTCCACCCACAACCTCCCCAATGAAGTACAATGAGTAGAATTTTTGCTTTTCATTTGTTTGTCAATTTGACAGAGCGACAGGCAGGATTAAATGCAACAAGTGGTGTAAAAAAGAAAAGAAAAGAAAGAGCATTGGCAGTGACTGTGAGCTACGCTGAAAACCGCCGTGACACTAATGACAGCTTGAGCTGGGTACAAATTTGACGGATCGTCACGATGAGTGACACTGGCGATGATCAATCTTGACTTGGATTAATGTCTTCTTCTTCTCCTGTCGCTGTGTGTCCTCAGGAGGCGAGCGATGTGGAGATAAGGGAGCTGGTGGACAGCGCTCTGGGTCGCATGACCGTCATCCGCCAGATCTTCCCCATGTGGCGGGACACCAACGTACGCTGCATGAGGAACAACCACCGCATCTCCTCCCTGCTGTGCGACCCGCAGGACGGATACCTGCAGTCTCTGGAGGTATGAGGATGTCTCTGCTGTGGATGTTGTGGACAAGATGCCACGTGTGACTCCATATCTGTTTGATGTTTCCATGGCGACCAATTGCATTGGAGTGCACACCTTGTGTTTGTTTCATTCATTTTAAGATAGCCAACTATATGTTGACATGAAAACTGAAAGATAATATATAATATATATCAGGGGTTCTGACATTTCTAATTACGATTAGCATTCCTCTACATCTACAAAGGCTATATTGTCAAGTCAAGTTTATTTATATAGCACATTTCATATGGCATACATAGACACAATGTGCTTTGAATGTCCTTCGGTATTTAAATTAGTACTGAACAGCAAAAATGTTTATTATGGCCATCACACAAAATCCATTTGGTTTCTTGCTATGACCTTCTTATGTTTGCAATCCAACCAAGTGAAAACCACTGCTTTCTATCACTGTATTTTGTCATTTATTTCTCTTATGTGTACATATGAGATATTAGTGTATTTTCTAAAGACCAGATTTACCAGCTGTAACCCATTTTGCGTTTTGAGCATATTCACATTTACGTGAAGCATTTTGTCATTTGTTGTCGTTTTACATTGTTGATACCCAACATCAATATCAACTTGTGCCAAAAAGCTAGTACAATATGTCTGTTTGAATAGCAGGACCGGTGGATTCTTGTCAACAGATCTATTCATTCTGCTCGATGAGCATTCGGGTCTTTTCAGATACTAGTGCAGTACCCGTTCAAAACCTGCCTGTTTGGCGCGGGCAGGATTTTTATTAGCTTTTTCGAAAAACCGTTCATCCAAACAACTTCACACTCGACGCTGCACTTCCTTGGGTCCTCAGCAATACACCCTCCAAGTAGAACGGATCAACAGTTGTTGAGAAAATTGTAAGATGGACAGAGACTGCTTCCATTTTAGTTAGAAATAGGTTTGCCGTGTGCAGCCGTGTCTACTGCTTGCTTTGCGGTTCTCCTTGAAAGGGGGCAGGTAAAAGAAAGTTGAATGGGACTATTCTCTATCGCCAATCTCAACCGGACAGGAGTCTCTGTGGTGACGTTAGAAGGCTGAATAGGGTGTGTGTTGTTACCTGGATATATACAATACATAGTTAAACGCACAACAATGTGTACACATATGTGTATTTATGTGTATGTGTTCATGTGCATTTATTTAACAAAATAAAACATGCTGAATGGGCAATTGTTGCATTCATAATATAAGTAATAGTCTCTATAATATAATGTCAGATCAATCAATTTTAGTGTATTTTTAAAACAAATTTATATAGATTAGACAAATGTTTCAAATTTCTCTCATTTGTTTTTGTTCCTTTAACAATTCATTAACATGGCCAGACTAGACACCCCATAGCCAGCATGGATGTATAAGGCCGTGTCCTCTACCTGCTTACACAGTGGGATGTTTATCTTGTCATTCTTCAGCACACAAACAACTGAATGTTAAAGTGTCATCACTGGAGAGATCAGGAATGACACGACGATGTTTCAGTGTGTGTGTGCGTGCGTGCACACTTCATTATTGAGTGACCTTGCGCATGGCAACAAACAAGGAACACATGTAAATGTCATGTAAATGCCAGCTAAATACACTTTAATAGCTAATGAGATATATCCGTTAATACCAATGCGTCATCATCTCACTGTAAGTAAAGAGGAATTCGGAATAACAGAACGGCGTAAAGCTCGGATTGCGTGTAATCCTCATCGTGCACAGTTCAAAGTGCCCAACTGACAACCTTTCCTCCCGCCCGAGTGTCAATTTCCTGTGTTTAAAAGGTTATTTGAAAGGTTGTTAAATATCCCAGGGGTGTATTTCAGGATCGAGGGGATTTTCTTTCTTCTTTCTTCGTGACAGATATTCTGCACTACTGTGAGATCTGTGTAGAGATTTTGTCAACCATAAACCTAAACCAAGGTGAAGTCGCCTCATGGTGACGAAGGTATGTGTAAAGAAAATGCCCTTAAGCCGCTGTCATAACATTGGTATTACTCAAAAACAGTCTATAGCCTTGCCACTACTCATTACCGGGGATGGTAATGCGTGGCCCCTCTTACAACATCCACTCACAGATTCTGTTTATCCATCCGGATAGTGCAAAAACTGTGTTTCCTGTAACTCTACTGAGGTGCTCAAATAGGATTTCAGGCGTCAGGGGATAGGGGACTGTTCCAGGATTCCTGAACTTGGACAACAGACATTCGTAATGTACTTCTAATTATATTATTAAGGGTTGTCAAGGTGTGCATTGAGTATCAGGGGATTCAGATCTATACCCCTACAATCCTGAGTTTTTCCAGGACTGAGTTTATTAGCTGACTTTGAGATGTATATTAATATCACTTTAAACTTGCCTGATTTGATTTAACACAGATTGCCGTCTGGATATCTATACCGGATTTCCTGTCTGGGATTAATAAAGTACTATCTTATATAACCTTGGGCAAACAAGTACAGGGAGCAGATGTTGCAGACAATTGCATAATTGAATGCGTAACATGTGTGGTATTCAAGATACCTATCAACTAAGCTGCTATGTAAAAGACTTGATTGAGAGAATAATTGTCCAGGGTTACAGAACTAGGATTCGCTTTTTTGCAGCTTGAACAGAAAAGTAGGGATGTCCATTAATTGAGTTTCTACCATAGACCTTCCTGTGATATTTAACTGCAGTGAAAATATCAGGGTTTTTAGCGATTTAATATTTGATGTGGTATCACATCTAATTGACTTTTGTTTGACGGCTGAGTTAGTAACTATGACGTATCACCGAGTGAGTTTCACTTGACCTGAGGAGATAAAATGGTATAAATAATGAATATCCCTTTCGGCCAAACCTCTGCCAAAAAAAGCTAGTTGTGTTCAACGGTGTAAAAACTTTTCTATATTTCCCGTGGAAAGGGGTCACGGTGCTGTCCAATGTCACAGAACAACACCGCCGTGACCGTGACTTCAACATGGACCATTTTTGCACACTTTCACCTCAGCCTAACAATAAACGGATTATGGATCATCTCCTTACATCCAAAAAAAACGCCTAACTTTATTGTTTGAAGTTTTCCTCTTTCATGTGTTATTTTTAGGATGATATCCAGTACTGCCTCTTATGCAAATGCTGAAGTGTATGTCTCTATGTTTTTTTTTTTACCTTTTATTTATTTAGGGAAATTTACACAAGAGTAAGCCTCCCTTTTTGCAGGACTACCCTGATCACATTCACACAGTTGCACATCCACACCTGGAAAGCTGCCCAGTACAACCACAGTCTGACCTGCTGGCCACTGAGCAGCTCCACTGGAGCCGGTGGGGTTAAGGGTCAAGCGCAAGGGTACCTTAGTGGTGGTAATGAGGCAGGGGCAAGCGCTGCTTTTTCACTTTTCCCCACCCAGAATTATCCTGCCCGTCCAGGGATTGAAACGGTGACCTTTCCGGTCAGCAAACTCGCTTCTCTAACCTTTAGGGCACCACTGCCGGTTACTCATGTGTGTGTGCCTTTTGCTGTCCGCAGAGGTCATACGGTGAAACATAAAAATAAAAAAAATCCAGTGATATTCCATTTTGTGCAATCATTGACCTTTTGGCCTCTTCTGTTCTCTGCGTATAGGTGTCCAACCTCTACCTGTACGACAGTGTGCTGATGCTGGCCAACGCCTTCTACAGGAAGCTGGAGGACAGGAAGTGGCACAGCATGGCCAGCCTCAACTGCATGAGGAAGTCCACCAAACCGTGGAACGGAGGGTGGTCCATGCTGGACACCATACAGAAGGTAAGCATGGTGTTCATCCATCCATAACACCGGCCGTTGTGGCAGGCTGCGTGGGTGGGTGGGTTGCTGGATGGCTGGCTGGCCGGTTGGCTCGGTGGGTGGCTGCCTGGTTGGCTGGTTGGCTGACTGGTCGGCTCGGTGGGTCGCCGGCTGGGTGGCTGATTGGATGACTGGTGTGTGTGTGTGTGTGTGTGTGTGTGTGTGTGTGGCATACAAACACACACACAGACACGGACATGGACACATACACATAAATACACCCGCACACACACACACAGTCACGTACACTGGCCAAATTATATCTATATTTTTTGACATCCCCCGATGAAACAAACAAAAGCCGGCCTTGCGGGTAACGGGATGTAGCAGGGCGGCTTTTGCGACTTGTTTTTATGTGCGTCTGGACATCAATGGATGTCTTTGGCACCAAAAGAGGAGAACTAGACAGACCACGCTGCATGGAGGAAAAAACATTACTGCTTTTAGTCCTTTCATTGGGAATGTTGAAAAAAATAACGCCTTGCCCTTTCACAAACAGGATATCCAGAAAGGATATTTTATTTTTCAAATGTGCACTTGAGTACATACCGAATAAGCACATGCTCTCATTAATAGAGACAGAGAGAGAGAGAGAGAGAGAGAGAGAGAGAGAGCTTGAACAGGCTACATGGCTCACAACACATGAACATTCCTCATCCAATGTGTTTTCCTGTTGCCATAGGGACGGATCAGCGGTTTGACCGGGATGATGGACTTCCGCGCGGCCGGCTCCAATCCCCACGTGCAGTTTGAGATCCTGGGGACGAGCTACAGCGAGACCTTCGGGAAACATGTCAAGCGGGTGAGTCAAGTCAATTGTGTTTGCATAGCCTTTAATCGCAGTGACTAAAAAACATCTTGCATCTCCCGTGGAAATGGGCCACAGTGCCGTCCACAGAATAACAACAACAGCCGTGGCCTCAAAATGGACAGTTTTTTTCTCCACACTTTCACCTCAGCCTAATAACAATAAACAAGGTAGACGAAGGTATCATAATGACACCACCACGACCTCTCTTCTTCTCCAAGATGGCAGACAGGGAAAAACTGAAAGAAAGCACCGGGTTCGATTCCCTGTGTCCACCGCCTTCCCCGGTTAGGCATCCTAGAGAAAGATGCCAAACCCCACTGTCTGCTGTTTCCTATATTATTAGTTCCTCCTGAAACAGTTGTACACAGCGATGTAAATATGTATATGTATACAAATACCAAAACAAAGCAGTCGAATATAGCACAAACTTTCTCTTTCACATTTTTTTTTTTACGAACGGCTCAGGGATGTCACAATAAAGCAGTGGGCTTGTGCGAACACCGCTATAGCTACAGTTGTGGTCATCGCCGAGGCCCTCGCTACCGCCACTTTGTCGTGTCTCTGTGTTGTGAGTGTGATCTTCACCACAGCACCTGTAAGCTGGCGATGTATGTCATAGGAGTGGGGAGTCATGTTAAACAGTGCCCTCTACTGGGTCTCCTGAAATAGGGAGCGCTATCATCGACATACATCTTGATGTTCGGAGAGATAACTTTACGTTGTAATGCCGCCATTATCGGTTTAGTAGTCAGGAGCCTGAATAGAGGGTGACATGTTTGGTTTGGTTTTTGCCATATATTCAATTAAACGATTCCTTGTGCTTACCTTTGATACACAGATGTTTCATCGCTGAGTGTTTGTACAGGAGTAATGCAGGGATACATTAGCAAGCCCCCCCCCACCCCCCCACCCCCCCTCCCCCACAATGTGTGTGCGAAGAGATTCACCATTCAATCCTTGCGTCTGCACCGCGGCTCTACCCTCGGAAAAGATGCGATGCATTTTGTTGTGGCAGCTGCCCTGATTCAGTCAGGGACTTTGAGAGGAATGAAGAAAAATGGAGTTTCCCGGCCATCTTATGGCGCGGGGCTGACCAGAAGCGCTAATGAACATTTAATCACTGCTCACAGCTAACTGAATATCATGAAGCCACTTCATCATCATGTGACCATTAGCATTAGCTGGGATAGGAGAAGACACTCCACACGAGGAACAGCACGCATGTGCACACACACACACACGCGCGCGGGGGCGCGCACACACACACGCGCACATTCACATACACGCATGCACACACGTGCATGGGTGCACCCACATGTGCACAATTACACACACACACACGCGCTTGTATTGCACACAGGCATGCACACATGCATACATACACCTACACACAGCTGCACACAAACACATCCACACACACACACACACACACACACACAAGAGAAGTTTATTTGTACACTCAACGTCCACATGCGTATGAGTAACAGGCGCATAACTGGGCGGCGTTGCTCTGGAGTTTTAGATGCAGTGTTAACGCGCGGCTCGAGAGGCAGAGGCCATGGCACCAACCTGCAGGACCTTGAATCTGGAAACCATTAGCGGTAGAAGGGGACAGCGAAGGGACTGGTAATGGGATCAGCCAGTCGTATTCAGTGTTGCTGTTGTTGTTGTTGTTGTTGTTGTTGCTGTTGCTGTTGTTGTTCATTACACAACGGTTTCGCCTGTGAGCGGTTTACGTGCTCTCCGCTTGGCCGTGGTGTGTAAGAGGAGTTGATAGAGTTGATTTAACCACACAGGGGTGTCATTAGCAGTAGAAAACAAAGCAAAAAATAGGTGTGACATCATCTTAGTATTGGTTTTCGCCGCTGATATGGAGGGGGAGTAGAAAGATGTCAGACTAATTTGTCGCCGGTCTTTATCTTCTGGCTCCATTTCTTTCTCTTCCAGTTTTTCTCCTCTCTCGCTCTCTCGCTCTCTCTCTCTCTCTCTCTCTCGCTCTCTCTCTCTGTCATCGTTTATCTGCATTCAGTCCATTTTGCTCCTTGGCCTGATGGCTCTCAGATGAGGCGTATTTTGTGGTGAGCAGCAGTAATGAAGACTGAAATACCATTTTCCCTGGTAGCTACTGGGAGATTTTCTATGTCCAAGGGCCGCTCCGGCGTGATCGATGCTGCTGTTTGTTTGTTGTTGGGTGGTGGTTAGGTTTCCCTGTTTGCTGTTGTTGATGTGGCGGCTTGTCTTTAAGCTGCAAATATTGCTAATGACTTCCAGCCTTATACAAAGATTTCAATTTTGAACAGTCTGTGATTACTGACTGCTCGGTTTTTATTTTAATTGTATTTTAATTTTTTTTTTCACCCAACCATTGCCATAGCCTTGATTTCTTTTGATTTGGAAATGAAATGAGCATCTGATGATACCTGAAGACGTAGTGCTTGAGAAATCACTTAACAACCTCTATAATGAAACATACTGTATCTTTATACTATTATGTTGTTAAATTAACGGTGGAAAAAGGAGAGCCGGTCCAACAAATCGGAGACAATAATGACATATGGTAGACAAATTGGCCGTTGAAAACAGTTGCAGCTGTTGCCATACATTATGTTTACTTCCTAAGTGAGCTCTTTGAGGGACACACAAAGACCCTCTTTTAACTGCTGAATAAGTCTACTCTCTAACGAAAACTGATTGTATCTAAAGCTTGTACTTACATCTGCCATTTGGGGAAACAATGGGGCGGGGGGGGGGCATAGATGATCATTTTGATTTATAATTTCCACAGTGCAGTTATTTTATTGGTATTCCATTGAGTTGCATCCTCTTTTTGGGAGAAGTGTCTCTCTCCGACTCTATCACCTCTTTTTGGGAGAAGTGTCTCTCTCCGACTCTATCCCCTTATCTTCCTTCTCCTACTTCGCCCCTCCATCCCCCCTTTACTCTTGGATATTATGTTCCCTCCCTCCCCCCCCCCCCCGTTTATTTATCTTGTTCCTGCCACCTTTGCGTCCTGAGACATTAAGCTCCACTGTCTCTTGGTCCATCTATCTCTGCCTGCTATTATATCCCTCTTTCTGACTCTCTTTCTGTCTGCCTGCCTCCTTGTCTGTCTGTATGTTCTTCAATCTGTTCATCAGCCCTGTCTGTCTGTCTGTCTGTCTGTCTGTCTGTCTGTCTGTCTGTCTGTCTGACCAACTGTCTGCTTGCACATCATTCTGTCTCTCTTTCTGTCGGTCTGACTGTTAATGTTACTCTTATCTGTCTATCTCTCTGTTCTTTAATCTGTTCATCAGCCCTGTCTTTCTGACTAACCGTCTGCTATATATAATGCTCTCTGTCTGTCCGACTGCCGCCTTGTCTGTCTGTCCGTCTGCCTGTATTTCAGACCACCTATATATCCCCTTTTTCCTGCCCTGTCATTTAGTGGACCTCCTTGCTTGGGTGTGTGTTTGCCCGTGTGTGTGTGTGTGTGTGTGTGTGTGTGTGTGTTTGTGAGTGTGTATGTCTGTGTGCATGCATGTGTGTGTGTGTGTGCACGTGTGCATGCTTGACAGACAAAATCCAGCTGACCACCAGACTGCTTGCCACCTTGCTACATTGGTGCTGATAAGGCCTGCCTTTTGTTTGAGACTCATTTGAAGCACCGGTTGTTTATCGCCTTGTTTCAGGTGTGTGTGGAGATAAGACCGAGGGCATCGCCCCCAGCTCCTCTTCACGATGAAGGGATGCAGAGTGTGTGTGTGTGTGTGTGTGTGTGTGTGTGTGTGTCTGTCTGTGGCGTTAACACGCGGCTAGAGAGGCAGAGGCCACAGCACCAACCTGTGGGACCTCGTATCTGGAGCTCATTAGCGGTAGAAAGGGACGGTGAGGGGACCGGTAATGGGATCAGCCAGTCGTATTCAGTGTTGTTGTTGTTGTTGTTGTTGTTGTTGTTGTTGTTGTTGTCGTTCATTACACAACGGTTCTGCCTGTATTTGCTACTCCTGTTTGTCTGTCTATTGGGGGGAAAAAAACAGACTGTTCTGTTTATTTATGTATTTATTTATTTGTTGATTGGATAGGGACAGAGCATATCAGAACGGTAAAAAAGTGCAACAATACACGGGGTTTATGTGCTCTTCTGGGCCTGTGTTGTGTAAAAGGAGTTGATAGAGGTGATTTATGTTAACAACACAGGGGTGCCATTAGCACTAGAAAACAAAACAAAAAAATAGGTGTGACATCATCTCAGTATTGGTTTTCGCCACCGATACGGTGGGGGGGGGGACGAGAAAGATGTCAGACTAATTTGTCCCCGGTCTTTATCTTCTGTCTTCTTCTTTCATCTCATTTTTCCAATTCCCCGGCTTCCTCTTTGTCCATTCCCGTCTTCATCTCTTCTCTTTAATGCTTTCCCCTCGTCTATTCCAGTTTGTCTTCTTCTCTCTCTCTCTCTCGCGCTCTCTCTCTCTCTCTCTGTCTCTGTCATCGTTTATCCGCATTCAGTCCATTTTCTCCTTGGCCTGATGGCTCTTAGATGAGGCATTTTTTCAGTGAGCAGCAGTAATGAAGACTGAAATACCATTTCCCTGGTAGCTACTGGGAGTTTTTCCATGTCCAAAGGCTGCGGTGGCGTGATCGATGCTGCTGTTTGTTTGTTTGTTGTTGTTGTTCGTTGGTGGTTTGGGTGGTGGCCTTCCTTTCGTTTTAGACTTCTATAAAGGCGGTTGTTTATCGCTGTGTTTCAGGTGTGTGGAGATAAGACCGAGGGCATCGCCCCAGCTCCTCTTCACGATGAAGGGATGCAGAGGGGAAGGGGCGTAACTATAAAGCAAGGAATCTCTGTCTGTACGTATGTACGTATGTATGTACGTATGTACGTATATATGTACGTATGTACGTATATATGTACATATGTACGTATGTCCTTCGCATATTTTGCGGACCGTTCATCCTATCTACATCACACTTGGCGGGTGTATTTCTGGGGACCCAGGGACGTGCAGTGTTGAATTTGGTGCATTTTGACAATAGACAAGTTCAATATTAACCAACTTTGAATAAACAGGCGACGCTCTGTGTAGCAGCATCGGGGGCGGGACTTCAGGGCTTTGCGGAGTGTGGCCTGACTCGAGCATGTTTTCACCTATGTCGTCCGTGAGCATATCTTCAGCTCTGTCCGCAGCAGGCCTCACGGCTTTATACCATGAGCGCTAAACTTTACGTAGTTACGTTTACTTGACTGTCGTATCTAATTTAGCACACACATTTAGATTGCGACAAATGTATTACCTGTGGACATATCGTCACGGCTTCATATGCCATGTGATACAATCAAAGGCAATGAGTAAAAAAAACCAAAAGAAAACAAAGTGAACAGACAGGAGGAGTAATTAGTCAATAGATTTCTGTCATGATTAGCTTGTCATGTGTCAAATCAGATGGTGCAACTAGCAAGGGAAAGGAGGAGCTGTCACAATGTGTCACATCCTAAAAAAAAGATAGTTCTCTTGAAAAGGGAGTAATATTAACGCTGTTTGTCAATATCTAATTAAGTGTGACACAGCAATCAACAGAGTAATAAGTTATTATAATGTCTACATACTCATGTAGTTAATGTAATAACTTGGCTGTGTGACCTTCCACTAGAACCTTCCATCACTTCCTTCCACACACACACACACACACACAAACACATATACACACATCCATTATTACCTGCACATTGCTTTATCCTCGTCCTTATCCAGGCCACCTAGCCTAGAAATCTAGACACCCCTAGCGGCAGCAATTTTAATTTGCAGCCAGGGGGGTCTAGCCTTTTGTCGTCGTTTTGCGCTGCTGGAAGCAGAAAATCTGTCAGGCCAATCACAGCGTGAGGGGCGGAATCGGAAGCCGGGCTACCATGACGACAGAGTTGCGACGGTTCCGTGTTAGAGGTAAACAATGGCTGCTGCTGCTGGCG
>JAOPJI010000037.1:12765814-12776452 GCA_027122695.1 Merluccius productus | reverse complement strand
GGTGGGGGGGGGGGGGGGGGGGGGGGGTGGGTGTGGGGGGGTGGGGGGGGGGGGGGGGGGGGGGGGGGGTTTCTTATTGATGATATACGGAGGGAACCCCAAGCGAGCACGGGGAGAACATGCAAACTCCACACAGAAAGCGAGACAACTTAGCACACAGCTACCCAGGCGGGAATCGAACCCAGGGTCTTCTTGCTGTGAGGCAGCGGTGCAAGCACTTGTGTCACTGTGTCACCTAAAACTTCATAGTTTAAGATCTATAGAAATGAACAAATGATACAGCATGTGAAAGCAGTATCCACAGATTTCAGCAGTATTAGCCATATGTGACTTAAAACTTGACGAAATAGCTGCAAAATAATAAAATCAACACACAACTTATTCCATGTCACAACCACAAATTATGTCTTACCTTTGTTATTATCAAACAAATACTAATACTTATCATACCAATACTAGTATGCATAGTACATATATTGTATCATACTAATACTACTTCTACTACTTTTCATACTAATACTACTACTTATCATACCAATACTTCTATGTATCACACTACTTCTATTACTTATCATACTATTACTAGTACTTATCATTCTACTGCTACTACTGATACTAATGCGACTTCTAGTACTTATCATGCTTATTCTACATCTGCTATTTATCATCACTAATATTTGATCATACTAGGCCAAGGTTCAAACTATCACTTTAGTTTAGCTATTTGTTTAATTATAATAATTAAAATGGTTTGTAATTTTATACTGTTACGCGTACTCCATTCAGAGCAATGCTTGTTGGTTTGCTATGGTGTTCTGGGTGGTTTCTAGGGTGTTATGGGTGGTTGCTAGGGTGTTCTAGGTGGTTGCTAGGGTATTCTTTGTGGTTGCCAGGGGTGTTCTGGGTGGTTGTTATGGTGTTCCAGGTGGTTTATTTGGTGTTATATGTGGTTGCTAATGTGTTCTGGGTGATGCTTTGGCGTTCTAGATAGTTATGGAGTGTTCTAGGTGGTTGCTATGGTGATTTTAATTGTTGGTAGGGTGTTTAAGGTGGTTGATATCATTTGATGTGTGGTTGCTATGGTGTTCGGGTGATCGCTAGGGTGTTCTAGATGGTTTCTATTGTGGTCTAGGTGGTTGCTAGGGTGTACTGGGTGGTTGCTAGGTTGTTCTAGACGCTTTATATGGTGTTCTAGGTCGTTGCTAGGGTATTCTGGGTGGCTGCTCTAGTGTGTCTCAAAGTGATTTGGTGTATTTTTAATGGTTTAAGAGTAGGTGCCAATCATGAGCATTAGCGCTTAACTGAGCATTTATTCAGATCATGACCATGACGTAATTTATAAAGCTATCAACCCCAAACTTGTCACACTTCTTAAGGGGGTGTCCGCTATGTGTCTACATTGTTTCAAGGCCCTGGGATGTTCTGAGGTTGTGATTGATTGACTTGTCCTTAACTTCTGACTTGTGATTGATAGAAAATATTAGCTGTTTTAAATAGTTTGAACTCCACGTAACTCGTATCTCGCCGGCACGTCCACAGGGCATGTCTACCAAGCCAGTGACATTTGGACTTCCAAAACTTTCCTTGTACAGAAAAATCGATCCTGACGGACGTTACGGCTCCAAGAGGGAAATATTTTCAGCATGTACAATAATTCATACAGTTTTGTCCATCAGGGCGGCAGGGCTGATCTTTTGACCGCGAATTATAGCACCCCCTGTGGGCGAAGTGGTACCAAACTTAAAAACCAATATGTCTGACAAATTTGAAAACTTTTGACCAGTCACAGGCTGAGGTATGGGCGGTCAAAATTTAAAACTAGAACAAAACTAGAACAGGATACCTATTGTTTTAGACACAGGACACAGGTAGATGTTGGTTTTAAGGTGCATTTATTGGAGATGGCATATTCTGCCATGACTGGCTCTCTCTCTGTGTGGTGATAGGTTTATCCTGGGTGCCATGATTGCTCTCATGCACCTCATCACCAGGTGCGCAGCCCCACCCAGCCCCAGAGTCTAATCAGTCTCAGGCCAGGTCAGGCTGTAGACCAGCTATCAATCACACACACTCAGAGGATGAAAAGAACAATGTATGTATCTGTGTGTTCATGTGAGCGAATGGGGCATGCATGCGTGTGTGCCAGCATTTTTTTTTTTTTTAGCATCTATGCTAATGGGTACAACTTGTGCATTGGGTGACTTGTTGCGGTTGCGGTTGACTAATGAATGTGCAGGACAGCAGCATAGTCTGCCTCTCTTTCTCTCTTTGTTGAGAGAGATTCAGTGTCTGCCTTCTGCTTCCAGTCTGCCCTCATCATTCTCCTTCACTACACCCGTCCTGTCCTCTCCTCTCTCGTCCCTGCCGTCTCGCCAGCTAACTAATGGGCTGACTGGAGCGGTGGCTTCTAGTTTATTCTACTTGATATGAAACCCATTTGTTTTCATGCTGTTGTACCCCCCCCCCCTTCCCCATTATGTACACAGGAGTGCTCTTACAGCATGTGTTAACATAGAGAGAGGTTGATTGATGCAGATTATATGGACTGCAGCAGTATATGAATCTTTATGAACTTTTAGGACGTTTGGGGCCTAATTAGTGTACTGGCAGAATGAATATGTAAGTGACCATTTTGTTCATGGCTGGCTCAAATTAAATAAATGTCACTCTACATAAAATGTCCACATACATTTAATAAATATTAGTCTCATAAATCAGACTTTTGATTTCTAATCCAAAGTCTGATGGCAGACGAGCTCAATTCTGGGCCGAAGCAGGAATCTTTCGATTCATGTTTCGACCATTCATGTTTCTGAAAGCGGGTATCTGGCAGCGCGTAATTGGCTTTTAACGGTGGAAACTAAACTCGGCCAGCACTGGTAAACTTTTAAAAAGTGTCTGTTAAGTTTTCAAGTCAACACTGTGTAGGCTGGCGACTGTAGAAATACACCTACACTAAAAAATACACTAAAATCCCCTTCTGAAGGCTTTATCCACTTGGACGAATCAGTTTCGCGTTAGTAGAATATCTCTAACAAGTTTTAACTGAAGTACACAAAACAAGGAAGTGTCCTGACAACATGATTCGAAAAACTTAAATGTACTCTTACGTTTTTGGACGTCAAGGCCTTTTATGCAACATGTAAAAATGTTCCTGGCATGTTTTCAGATCTGATTTCCTATCATTCTCCTTTCTCAGGATCCTGGAGCTCCAGGAGAAGGGGGACCTGGACATCCTGAAGCAGAAGTGGTGGCCCAGGAAGGGCCGCTGCGACCTGGACAGCCACGCCGACGCCCAGCCGGAGGGCCGGGCCCTGCGGCTCCACAGCTTCGCGGGTGTCTTCTGCATCCTGGCCGCGGGGCTGCTGCTGGCGCTGCTAGTGGCCGCCCTGGAGACCTGGTGGAACAGCCACCCCTGCCGCAGAGCTCAGCCCAAAGAGGTGACCGCCACCACCACTGACCACTCGTCGGGCCAGGGCCAGGGCCCAGGCGCAAGCCTGCTAGCCCAGAACCGAGTGGCCACCGTGGGTCCCCCGGCCCCGCCCAGGCCCCGGTCAAGACCCAGACCGCCGGGCCCCCCCGTGCTGCCCAGAGACGCCACTGCCACACTCTACTTTATGGATCCTGCAGGCGCTGACACCAGCCCCGATTTAGTCGAGCTGCAGTACACCCAGTTATAATAGGTGTGCCCCCCTGTCCTGACCATGAGAGTTCAAACATCATGTGATCTATATCCATCACCCCGCTCATGTTGGCACACAGGCTACAGCGCTGGTTATCAGGGGTTTATCTGGGGCTCTTCTCTGAAATCACAATTATCTCGCTCTTCTCCATGCTTACTAGAAATACATTGCATTAATTGCCTTCATTCTGGCCTAGCAAACAAACCGGATTCATCCTCATTATGCGAGAGAACCACAGTCGGAGCGATGATGTTGTGGTTGATTGGCATACAACAGAACTAAACTGTACTAGTGGCTGAATGAAAGTCGTCCATGTAATCACCGGAGACCTAAATCCACCCAGCTGCCATGAGACTGCGGCATGACACGGATCCTTAAACTAAAGTGTGAGCAAAAGCAGATGCTGCATAATCTAATCCTTGACCTGCTGGTGGACTTGACAATCAATAACGCAGTAAGAGGGGGGAAACCCGACACGCACACACACATCCAACGCCTAGTCCTACCCTGAAGTCTACCGCGACAGGACAGTAAATCCAGCTCCTGCCTGGTGCGGCGGACGAGCTGAACCTGGGAGTCTGAGTTACCGTTGTTGACTTCAAGTTAGGATGCAGCCTTTGATGTCGCGCTGAGGTCATAACAATTACATATCGCTGTCACATAATAATCACTTATCCCTCCCATAATAGCCCATCGCCATTGCTGTAACAATTTCCTTATTGATGTTGGAACTATTATGCAACATGTTTCCGGTAGGACATTACCTTGGTCATCATGCTCGATCATTGTTACGTGTGGCTGGATGTTTTTGTTTTTTTCTCGTATACTGATAAGATCAGTGAGCTACAGTATTATGTGCAATGGCAGCGCTAGCTTAAGCGTTATGCTTTCTAATACCAACTTCCCATGAGTCAACACGGCTTCATGCATTTCACCTGAATGGCAACTCAACTGCAATTATAGATCAATGGGGGGGGGGGGGGGTTATTATCTTTAGCAGGTTGCTAAGGACTGTAGTATGGGAGAAGTCCATTGACATATAATAACATATAATGCAAGCACTGGACCTCAAGGGAGGTGGGGGACATGTGGTACAGAAGAACAGAGGGAAACGGGGGAGGTATTTGATACAGGCCTAGAGTTAGAGGGGGGAAGGAGCATGTGGGTGGAGTTCAATTCATTACATCGTGGTCGCTGATGTAGTTTTTGCCGGTTTGATGTGTCGCTTGTGTGTGATGTTCAGTGGGGCTAAGGTTTCCGCATGGGGGATTGAGTGATGTGCAATTGTGGCAAAAGCGGGTTGAAGCCGAAACATGTTTTCACTTTTCAAGACCTGTTCTGGCTTCTCCCTTTCATATCACATATTATGTCACCCCCATTAATGTCTGACTGTGCAAAAACAAAAGTTTTTAATTGAATAGGCGCCCATAAACGGCCGCTTTAAGCCCGCCGTTTAATCACATTGTCTCAGAAAGTCTGACTAATTGACTGTGTGTCCATCAGCAGCCTTGGGGCAAAAGCTGATGTTCATGCCATGAGGTTGATCGGGGAATAAGCCTAATTACTCTTGTAAGAAGAGACGTCTAGGTCGGGGCTCATTTGAAGAGTTGAGGCATGACCTTTTTTTTTTACAATCGCGTTGTCCTCCTTCTCCTTAGGGTGTCCAGAGCGACGCCTTCTCAGTTGTTGCAGCTTCATTTCAGCTTCAGTATCATTTCAATTTGGTGAAGTCATTGGCGGAAAAAGAGGTGTAGTGAATGAAGTCTGAGTAGATCTGTTTTGTTTGTTGAAATGATTTGCATGCAGCTAACAGCTGTTTTCTCTTTCATTCCTCTTCTTTCTTCCCTCCCGGCCATTTTCTCGCCATTTTTTTCTACTGCTCCTAAATGCTCCTCCATCACCTAATTCTCTATCTTCCATCGACTGTCCTCATTTCCCTTTCCCCTTGTGCTACCCTCTCTGTAATGGCCCCACAGGACAAGGAGATGAACCTGGAGCAGGTCCACCAGCGTCTGAACAGCCTGCTGGATGACGACATGGCCCACAAGCAGCTGCCGGGTCAGTCCATTGAGATCTCTGCCTTGGACATTGGCAGCATGCAGCCCAGCCAGTCCCTGGAGGCCTTGTCCGTGCGGGAGTACCCGTCGCACCGGGGCGGCCCGCCTCTGTCCGTCACCACCTTCCTGCAGGAGGGTCTCGGGGCAGGGAGGACACTGGGCGGCCCTGCTGGCAGGAGCCTGCCACTGCCCCTGAGCAGCGCCACCATGCCGTCCATCCGCTGCAAACACAGGGCCCCCAACGGGGGGCTCTTCAGGCAGAGCCCCATCAAGACGCCCATGCCAATGTCCTACCAATCAGTGCCAAGGGGATCAATCCCAGAAGCCATCGAGCCCAGCCACGGGACGTCCATCTGAGCACCCCCCCCCCGCCGCGGGACCCCCCCTGGGACCCACCACAGACAGTCCAGCTCACGACGAGCATCCGAGAGCTACACAGAGCAAACATGTTGCAGACACGTATAAATAAAACATGGACTAAAAAAAATAATAATTTTGTTACAGGGGAGGAAAAACCATGATACACAATAAAGACAATTCTATGTACATATTTGTAAGTACTGAAAGAGGGTAACAAATAAAAAGTGTATTTTGATTATTCTCAAAAGTTGACTTTAAAAAACCTATATAAAAGTATTAAAAAATGACTGTTTGAATGGCTTTGTAAATTTTGTTCTAAATGAATAAAGGTGACAATTCTTTGTGGTTGTTTTCTAAGTGCCAAGTTTAAAGATGTTTTCTTTTCAAATGAACATATACCTGAATGTACGAGATCTCATGATGAAAAATACTGCGTTTCACATTTGAACATTTCCGAGACGTCAAAAGAATTAATCTATTTGATATGAAAAAATAAAAAGATGGTGAAAAAAAAAGATTTGTGCCTAAAAAACACTTTCTGAGTTTGACAGACATCATATCGCCATGCATATGTTCATAATAGACACGAATAACCGAGAAGAGGACATGTCATTGATTTCTAACGCACTTTGATGCACTTTTAAACACATCCTACTATTTATAATACGCTTTTTCATATTAAGTGTTGTGATAACTGAATAACTGAAATTCCAAAAACACTTTCCACCACCGTCTCTGGATTTGAGCACGTATGGATGTTTTGTCATCTGACAAATCGATAAAAGGCAAGGCAAGGCAGCTTTATTTATATAGCGCATTTCACACACAATGGCAACTCAGTGCGCTTTACATAAAACAAACATTTAATAGTAAGAATTGAAATAAAATAAAACACTTTTTTTTTTTAAATAAAACACATGTAAAGACAGCAAGTATGAAATGAGAAGACCAGAGGAGACCAGTAGTAGCCTATACCATCCTATACCATCTCCATTGCATTACTAAATCCATCGGCGGGCACCTTCACGCACCTTCCACATTTAGCGACCGCACACACAGCACACCGGGGTAACTACACAGACACACAACACAGTGCTTTGTCTTGCAACCACTTGCATCACCAAATCACGAGGATTAAGTGGACCGGTGCACAGTACGATTAAAGGACTTAACCGACCAAATAGGATGATGCCCATGGAAATGTTTTAGCTCAGGAGTTCCTCAAACTTCTCCATGGCCAACTGTAGAGGTTTTGGACCCAGCGAATATTTTGTGCAGTAAAATATGTGCAGGTGTGTGTGTGTGTGTGTGTGTGTGTGTGTTGGGGGATTTGTTGGAAGGATTAAAGCAGCAAGGTACTCATTTCCTGGCTCATGAATTGAGTTGTGGCTGGTTATCTGTGTTCACACTTTCACAAGTTTCTTGGTGGTGCATCAGAGAGTGCATCAGCTCCAGAGACCCTTCGATCGAAGACTTTTGATGAGATTTCGGGATGTGAATTGGAATATCAACGATAACCTCCGACCGCAGCATAGCCAACATCTTGGTGGTGCAGTCAATCAAGCTGTTGGTTATAATAATAATAACAATATATAATAATATATGTGCCATTTGGTGGACGCTTTAATCCAAAGGGTATCATCCGTGGAAAAAGTCAGACAGGACCATGGAAAACAAACATATAATGATGTCATTTTGAAAATGTAAACATGTCATGTACATTAGACATTGGAATGTCAATTATCACCTCAGACCAAATCATAGCTGGTGTCTCAGTGGCACAGCAGAGAGAGCTGTTGGTGATCATAATGTCAATTAAAACCTTCGACCAGATCAGCGCTTATTTTCGAAACTAGCTTGAGGTTGGTGTTGTGTGAAGTAAGGAGCATGTATGTGTATGTATGAACGAGGATGAGTGAGTGAGAGCGGATGAATTAGAGGGTATTGAGATGTTTGAGAGTGGATGGAAGAGTGAGTGAAAGAATGAGGGTTGGGCCAGGGAGCTAGGTTGGATGGAAGGATCAAGAAGCGAGGGTGGGTGGAAGGATGAGTGAGAGAGGGTGGATGGATGGATGGATGAATGGAAGGATGAGATGAGTGAGGGTCAATGGAAGGATGAGGAAGGATGGTTGAGGGATGAGGGTGAGTGTTGATTGAAGGATGAGAGAGTGAGAGAGGGTTGATGGAAGAGTAAGGAGAGTAGATATTTTATCTGTAATAATGTCAGAGACGATGATAATCGATCGTCCACTCACCCTTTCTCTCATCCTCACTCACCTCCATTCATTCCCCCCCCTTATGAATCCACCTGCCCTCACTCTTCCATCCACTTAACTACCTCCATCCATTCACCCCCCCACTCTACCATTCATTGACCTGCCCTCGCTATTTCATCCCCTTGAAACGCTGGCTAAGATCGGTTCAGAGTTCATCATTGACCCTACAATTCACATGACATCATTTTGCGCGTATTGAAGGAGATTGTTCTTGAGATGGGTCTGCAGAATTGAAGTAGCAGCTCTTTCCACCGCACCACAGACACAACGGCGTTGGCCCGGTCAGAGTTTACAATTGACGTTTCTTAAATTACCGTTCGATGGAGGAAGCTCCTCTGCGGGAATTGAACCCATGTCTCCAGAAATGATAACCAAGAACTATGGAGGATTCAGAGAAGTCTTAGTTTCCCAAAAGACCTTATGATGTTTATAGTGTAGAGTTTATAAGTGACATTAAAATGCACATGACATTGTTTCCACAAAGTCATTAGGTTTCCAAGGCGACCGTCGTTTGGCAGGACTTGAAGCCAGGTTTGCAGGACCACACGGAAGCTGGCTATATCATCTGATCATAACAACTTATGTGGGGAGACGGCACAGAGCCTGATCCGGAAACCAACAACTGCAAGGGGGCGGAGCTACCTGCTTTGCTACGGAGATATTCTACCTATTCTATAATTGACATTCCAATTCACATTCATCATTACCTTTCTAAAATTACATTTCCATGGAGAACGGCCTCCATGCGGGAATTGAACCCATGTCTCCAGAACACACACACACACACACACACACACACTCATGTTACATAACGGCATGTTAATGAATCTATTTTTTGGCTAGGGCCATAAGGGGGAAAGCAAGTGGATCAGCTTTTGCTGTTTGTTTTATATTCGAAAAAGCAGTAGCTTGGGGGGTGCAGGGGGAACCAGGAGGCAGGCAGGTTTGTGTGTGTTTGTGTGTCCCTGTGTGTGTTTACCCTGGTGCTGACGGTGGCGAGGTGAGAGATCGTCGCTGTTAGGGTGGTATAAAGTCTGACCGGCGCGCACAGCAGTTACAAGACGGGGGAGTTGCAACCAGAGATTGTGCTGCGGACTCCAGAGGAGCGGCGATACCGGAGCTGAAACCAGTATTACAGAAGGTCGCTGTGGAGTACGTGTGGAGTGTGTGTGTGGTTTACAGCCTGTGAGGTCTACAGCCTCACCTGGCCTGAGTCAGACTGATTAGACTCTGGGGCTGAGTGGGGCTGCACATCTGTGGCGCATGAGAGCAATTACGGCACCAAGGATAAACCAGGGCCGTGTTCCGATATCAGTACTTCCATGAGTACACTTCAACATAGTACACTATCCGTACTCAATAGGTACGCAGATCTTCAGATGTTAGCGCTGTTCCAAATGCAGTACTCTGTGGCGCATTTAACGGAAATGACATCAGCTGCGCGGCCGCGTCACCCGCCAAACACACGTGAATTCATTAGACGTTCTCTGAGCGCGGCTCAGCCTGGCTCCGCCTCTTCCGCTACGTATCTAAGATGGCTGCCGCTGAGTACGCAAAGTGTACACCGTTGCACACTCAGCGTTTTAGTGTACTCAAGCTTTAACATATTTTAGAAGTAGCTGCTGCCTCAAGCTCTTCTTGAAAACAGACACAGATAATGACATTACCCCTGGACCTCTGCACACCACACTAAAGCTCGTACATTTATGTTTACGTTTTTTACCCTTCATAAGATGCTCTTACCTAGTCTTATGTGTATGCGAAGGAGAGTAGATTGTGATAAGGTCACAGAGTCATTGAGCATATACACAACATTATACAAGCATTGTGAAAGATATTACATTCGGTAAGCTTCAGAAAGCCGTAGGCATGGAAAAGAGGGTCAGTGGGAGCGTTTAACTTTGACCATGATATGGCACGTATAACTGTAGTTAACCCCCCCCCTTCCCCCCCTCCATCCTGGAGACCGGAGGACTGGGGCTGCTGCCATGGCTGGCGGAGGTGTCTCTTCGTTTTTTCTGTCCCCGCAGCTGGTGACTCCAGAGTTGGTTTGGGCAGCCCTTCCATGTCCCTTTGTGGTCGGAGAGGCCCCACATTGGGCGCCAGTGTGGCAGTTGCTCCCGCCACACGCCACCATAGTGGCTTTTGCAGGACACGGGTCGATGTGCCGAGCAGATGGTCCGTGCTGCCATGACAGTGGCTCTCTCTCTCCTGAGTGTGTGTGGTGATAGCTGGTTTATCCTGGGTGCCATGATTGCTCTG
>JAOPJI010000037.1:12752607-12762699 GCA_027122695.1 Merluccius productus | reverse complement strand
AAACCGTGTTTCCCTCCTGATTCAAACCGCTTTCCCTCCTGATTCAAACCGCTTTCCCTCCTGATTCAAACCGTGTTCCCTCCTGATTCAAACCGCGTTCCCTCCTGATTCAAACCGTGTTTCCCTCCTGATTCAAACCGCTTTCCCTCCTGATTCAAACCGCTTTCCCTCCTGATTCAAACCGTGTTTCCTCCTGATTCAAACCGTGTTTCCTCCTGATTCAAACCGTGTTTCCTCCTGATTCAAACCGCTTCCCCTCCTGATTCAAACTGTGTTTCCTCCTGATCCAAACCGCTTTCCCTCCTGATTCAAACCGCTTTCCCTCCTGATTCAAACCGTGTTTCCCTCCTCATGTGTTTCCACAGCTGGGGTTCTTCAAGCGGTCCCTCCCGTACGGCACGGCCATGGAGAAGGCCGAGCTCAAGCCGCAGGCCACGTCCGAGGCCTAGGCACCCGCGCCGCCCGCGTCACGCCGCCGTCACAGACACGCAGGATCGAGCCATATGATTGCAATGGAGAAAAAACGGGAGGAGAGACGCTCAGACTCTGTAGTGTGAGGAGAGTGAGGAGGAGGAGGAGGAGGAGAAACGACCACTGGAACTCCACTGTACTGCACTAGAAGACGAGACGAACAAAACCCCAAAAAACGATCTCCAAAAACCAAATGAATGTCTTTGCTTTTTTTTCACACTTTATTTTTTTCAGGCAGTGTTTTGTACCGGCAGATCTTGTTTTCTCCTGCTCGGTAAAGACAGGAGTAACGTTGGGACCGAAACTGCCGCCATTTTGACATTTTGTCTGACACTATGGCAACGGCGGAAAAGGTTCCTGAGGATTTTTTCTGTTTTGTTTTTTGTTTTTTTTACACGCATCCACGTATTACATTATTGTTTCAACACTTTGCTCTTGGTGCTAAAAAACAAAACGACTGCACGTCACTTTTGAAGGAAACGCAGCCGACACACGCCGCCGCCACCGCCGCCGCCCAGCCATGATCCCCATGATCCTCCCTGCACACCTCCTCGTCGAAAAATACTTTTGTTTGCCGTTTCCGGTCGGGAATAATCCGCCCGGCGACGAAACACCGCAGAACCAAAGAAATGTAGTAGAGCTCAGGCTTTCGATAAACGTTACTTTACGTCGTTTTCCACAACCACAACTTACCAAAAAAAATGTCGCTGAACCTCATGTCCACCGGCCTCGAGTCGGCGGACGCTTCAGGTTAGCGTTTTATTTCTTTTTAAAAATTGTTTTGTTGGGTTGTTGTTGTTGTTGTTTTTTTAGTTTTTTTTTGTTGCACTCAACGGAGTAATCTACTGAAACCACAGACACCAGGGACTGTCTGAAGTCTGACTTGGGTCTCCTACTGGTTGTTGTTGTTGTTGTTGTTGTTGTTGTTGTTGTATTTGTTGTTGTTGTTGTCGTCGCTGTCGCGGTCCCGAGTGTCAGCGCGCTGCCGCCGCCACCGCGGCCCTCGTCCACATCCACGTCCTGTTCACTCACCTGGGAAAGTGACTGGAACCACCGCCGCCGCCGCCACGGTGACGACTTTCGGCCTTTGACCTTTCGTGACCAGCGGGCGGGCTTCTGCGTCGCCGGTCCCTCAGGACGCACGTTGCTCTCGCTTGTGTTTGTATTTTGTATTTTTATTTTTATTTTTTTAGGAGAGGAGCTCAGATCATTGAGGACGAAGCTCTTGTTACAGCCGCTGTTGTTTACGACCTGTTATGCATTGAAGATGTCTTGAAGCGTAGGAAGCGACAATCATGTTTTTCTTTTGTAGCCAAGGAAACAAGACCCTAATTAGGCCTACCATGAAATTAAAAGGTAAATATTGATGAACACACAGCGAGTTGGACACCGGCAAAATAATTGGCCATATTTATCTCTCCCATTCCACCATATCTGCAGTTATGGTATTAAAGATGCAGCTGTGGAAAGATGCAGCTGTGAACAAGGAGTATACAACGAAACCTAATGACTCCGGGTTACGCATAGCATAAGGTGTGAATCTTCGTTAAGTGACGGTACAAAGATCACTAGCTGCTTTACTGCAAGCGAAAACCCCTCAACAGAGTCAGGTTTGTAATTGCAATGCAGTATATGACTCCTAATCCTCCTGCATTTATCAATATTTACCATCTAATTTCCTCAGTCATCCTCTGCACCACAGCTGAGCTGGCGGTTTTGCTACTGGCTGGGACAACATGGACCCTGGATATGTGAAACAAACTTTGTTAGTCACGCATGCTGCACGCACACGCACACACACAGACGCACACGCACGCACACACACACACACACGCACACACGCACACGCATGGCTTCTCTTCCAGTATGCGATAGATGTGGCCATCTGATTTGGCTACAGGGGATGGACAGATCAATGGAGCACTGACTGACTGCTCTACCACTTTCCCATGTGGCAGCTAAGCCCTAACCACAACACAACCCACCACACATGTACACACACACACACACACACACACACACACATACACACCCTTTCTGTTACATAAACCGCCACACCAACAGAAAACGGTGCGGTTCAACATCGGAAGAAGAGTCATTTGCTTGTTTATATATATACACACACACGGAGATGCGTCTATGCAGAAGACCGCTGCATTGAATTCATTAGTGCATAACGGCCGTGGGCAAACAAGTACTGGTTGCCTCTCGACCGATACACCTTCGTATAAATAACGGTGACCCAGGCATCGCACCAGCGGTAATGCTGATACCGAGATGTGTTTCACCACCGAGAGAGCTTATCTCCCCGCCGGAGCCGATTCCACAGGTTCACTCGCGGGGCGCCGCCGAGACAAAAAAACCGAAGCCGCCGGCGACCCGAACGTAGGCGTTGAGGTCAAAGCGAGTCCCAACTCCACATCTGTGTTTCCCTTGCTTTCGCTCACCTCAATATCGCTCGACTTCTTTCACACCCGCCAACACAGAGGGACACAGGGTAGTCGTCGTCGTCGTCTGTCCGCGCACACGTCACACGCATGCACATGCGCGCGCACACACACACACACACACACACACACACTTTCTCCCACCCCCCGCCGGCATTGTTTTTCCGTCTCTCTTAATGTTGTGCTTATCGTTTTCTATCCTCCCTCCTGGGCATACCGTTGTGTACTGCAAAGGCCGTGTTCGAGTAGTCCTGTCGGTACTGTGAAGTCGCCTTGTCAAAGAGTACATGATCATGTGAGGGCTTGTGGACTTAACCTCTGATACCTCCGGACTGGAGTTGTACCACACGCCGACACACACACACGCACAAACGCACACACGCGCACACAAAAACGTGTGGCAAGCAATACAGTGGTGCTGTGTCAATATAAGGATGATCACACTGGACATTCTTGACATTATCGGATCAGTCGGCGCTCAGCCTATTTTTTTTTAAGCGTAACTGGTTGGAATAACACGGAGGGAACCAGAGTCATTTAACACAGAGGATTGTTTTAAGTGACACCTCGCTACAAACACATTCAGGGGGGGTTTGTCGTATTTGCGTTGTCGCAGAGTGTGGCGCGCCACGTGTCGCACACACACCCACACACGTGATGAACGTGTTTCGATCGGGGGGGGGGTGAAAAAAAAGGGTTGGGATGAGAGGATAGCAGACGACAGACATGTGAGTTTTATGTTTTATGTCTGGTAGTGGACCTTTGGCCTGGTGAGGCGTTTGTGGCCTGCAGGAAGAAGAAGCACCTTCGAGGCCTCGGGGACCTGTCCGGCGGCGGCGGGCTTCGGGTGCGCGGTGCCATCGCCGCACCCTGGGTCCCTCAGGAGCCACACCGTCGTCTGGGGCTTCGGCAGAAAAGCCTGCTCCGCGCTCTGCACCCCGGCCTGGGGTCCGGCGTCGAAGCAGGGCAGGCCCCTGGTCGGGGGCGGCAGCTGCTTGGTCCGGGGGTTTGCCAGAAGCCGAAGGGAACCGCCCAGGCTGGCCGCGCCCGGCGGCAGCGCCGGCAGAGACACGCGCTTGTGGAGCCGCGGAGGCTGCAGCATGCGCGGACAAATGGATGGTGAGCAGGGGGAGGAGGAGGAAGAAGAGAAGGAAGGAGCGACGGCGCGCTGTGGCGTCTCGGCGGGGGGCCTCCGTTGCGGCGCCGGCTCGGATTGAGCTGCCGAAAAGGGGGGGCTTCCTCCCGCTCCGCCCTCCCGCGGCGCACCGGTGCCCGGGCAGTCGAGGAGGCGGAGGCGCGTGCCGAGGAGGAGGCTCAGCTCATCGTTGTAGGGGTTGGCTCGATCGGCCCGGCAGGACTCTTCCCCCGCCGCGGGGGATTCAGAGGCGGTTTCCCGGCCTCTGGGGCTCCTGGCCTCATCCTCCTCCGCGGCGTCACTGGGGACCGCGGTGGGAGCATTTGCTAGTCTTTCCAGGTGGATGTGCCGGCTGAGGCAGAGGCTGGAAGGCTGAAGTATTGGAGGCTGAGAGGAGGGCAGAGAAAAAAACAGAAATATATATATATATATACAGCAATCAAAGCATCAATCACTCTTTTATGTAGCTGATTTATTGATAGACACACATAAAAGTGAGGAGTATGTATAAAGGAGGGTCCATGGGAAGCATGCATGCACAAAAGGGCTAGACCTGTAGGCCGAGGCTTTTTTCATTATCAAAAGGAAAAAAAAACATTTTCGCGGACTCTATGGAAGGAATTGGATATTTCACGGCAACAAGTATAGACAGAGAATCTCTCTGATCTTTGTGATTTATATACAACACTATTTCCGTGTTGACTGGTATATTCCCTATTTTATGGCAGCGGACGTGACTCCCCTGCAGGAGGCTGAAGGGTATGGGTGGAGTTTGAAGGGTATGGGTGGAGTTGGGAGGGTATGGATGGAGTTTGAAGGGTATGGGTGGAGTTGGGAGGGTATGGGTGGAGTTGGGAGGGTATGAGCGGAGTTTGAAGGGTATGGGTGGAGTTGGGAGGGTATGGGTGAAGTTGGGAGGGTATGGGTGAAGTTGGGAGGGTATGGATGGAGTTTGAAGGGTATGGGTGGAGTTGGGAGGGTATGGGTGAAGTTGGGACGGTATGGGTGGAGTAGGCAATGAAAGGCCAATTCAGCAGTGGACACCAAGCGGGGGAGAGCGATAAGGAGGCCGACAGGCTGTTTGAGACCTGGGGGTTTAAGTCTACCTGTCATGTGGTGATTATGGCTTTTAGAGGGGCGTCAAAGGCACCTCTACGACCCGCTGATGGCCCATTGTCTGGCAGGGCTGAGAGAGAAGGACCGGTCACCCGTGTGAGCGGCGTGAATGCCGAACGTCACTGAATGCGCTTCGCGAAAATAAAGATTGAGAACCAAGATGGCCTCGATGGCAGCGAGGGTGATCGTTTGTCGTCGCCAATGTCTGTGTTTGGAGGCAGGGGAGGGGGGGGGGGGGCATCTGTCTGTCTGTTTGTGCTCCTGAATTCTAGAAGTCTTTATCTTGTTGTAGCCATGTCGGTAGTCTTCAGAGTGGTGTTGACCAAGCAGACAGAAAGCAAATGAAGCGCCGAAGTAACCAGCCAATAGGATATTATTCATTGTCAAGATGTCAACAATTTAGTGCATGTATATATACATTGCTCATCGTCGACAGTTTATATTACTTATATTTCCTATGCATATCACCTGGCCCTGTACTAATGATGATTTCAGGTAATTACAGAAATAATGTAGCAGAAACTATACTGTATTTCCAATAGCAATATGGCCAATATCGAGCAATGCTTCATCAGTATTAACTTGTAAACCCATCGGTGTGACTAACTTTCCTTTGGTAGCAATGCCCTGTAAATCCTTTGACTGTTAGGGTTGCTGCTGCTGCTGCTCATCTCTTATGTCTGCTTTCCAAAATACCATCTATATTTCAGTTTCTTCAGTTTTGTTTTAAAGGAATCCCTGTTAGTGAGACCGTGCAGATCTCGAGTTCACATTCTGTTTCTGTGTGTAGATCAGTTTGGTCTGATATAACCAATCAGGGAGGGGAGTTCTAAGTTCATGACAAAGCAAGGAGGGCAGCGTTGCAGTCTGCTGAATCTCAAAAACAATGTAAATTGTATTACATCCATGATAGCAAGCGACAGAGCACTCTTAACTGTATTTATCTGAAAAAGACATAAAACTCATCATTTGCACAGAAGGCTTTTCTTAGAGGAGAATGTTTTTTGCTCTACTTCCAACCAAATTCGGCAAGAGCGAAGAGAGCAAGTGCGTTACTTAGATATTTACTGCGATATGGCTGATTTTTGAACAACTTAAAGTTGCGTCCATACGTAGAAATCAATTGCTGCTCAGCCAAGGCCAGACTGATATTCATGAATATCTAGATGGTCTCACATGGACTACCTGTTATGTGCTCTTCCTATTAAACTCCCTGGGCACATTGTGCATCCCTCCAATTATACCTTGTTAGAGAAGACAATAATCCTGTATTGTTGTCATTTCAATATTAAACAGCAGTGTCCTGACTCAAGGGTCAGTACTGTTATCAAATCCATTTTGAGTACTAGGAAGTCACTGGATTATTTAACACAGCATTGTGAAATACTAAAAATACGTGGTAAATACTACCTCTGGCTTTTAACGGTTCCAAATCAATGCGCTACAAAGAATTAAAAACAACAGTCAAATACAACTATCGACCAGATGTTTCCTTGACAGAAACAATATCCTAAAGCACCATGGACGAATATTTTAATTTCACCCGATTGAGTCGGAAAAAACCCAAATATATTACAAAATAAAGTAACTAATATCTAACAATAGTTGATAACTGTGACATAAACGGAATAAACCATTGTGGGCTGTCCCATTATTGGAAAATAATGTACTTCGGCAGGTGGTAACCAACCCCGCTTCGCCTCGCCCACATCGCCACACCCGTCGTACATTATTAGCGGGGCGGCCCGTTGTGGTTTATCCCTCACATACGTTGTTGTTGTTGATGCTCTAGAATCGCCATAGTTACCCAGAACGTCTGCAGCATCCGTTCTATCAAATGGAAAAGGAGACTGGTCTGATTATGATGTTGCCAAGGAGCTCAGCCCTTTATCCATCCCCCTTTTAAGTAGTTATTTGTTGTTTTCTGTACATCTTTTTCCATCCATCAAGTTTTATTCTCAGCAGAACAACCACAACACTGTGGCCCCGCATAGCACACGATGTGGGTGTGAACAATGTGGGTGTGAAAATATATACATGCAAAATGAAACGGTAAAACATAAGCGGTGTGATTGGTGATTTAGGCAGTGTATTTGGCTCTGTCTCTTACTAGCCTTCACCATATCCCTCCAATTTGTGTGTGTGTGTGTGTGTGTGTGTGTGTGTGTGTGTGTGTGTGTGTGTGTGTGTTTTGAGTGAATGTTAAAGGCCACAGCTCCACATACTGGCATCCTGGCACACTGCACCCTAGGTCCTTTTACATTGGGAGTCATCTCCGGCATCTCTTTCTTTTTTACAGGCTCATTTGTCTTCTCGTGTGACATGACATGATTTGACATTGGTTTCCATATTTAAACAACATCCAGTGCTAAACTACAGCACTTTTTTGTATGTGCCAGCACTGGGAATATACTAATGAACAAGAGATATATATACCGCATTTTAGGTGCGGAAACCTGTATTGCCCTACTGTGCGCTAGCTCAGCCTATATGTTTGCTTTCTTGCTTTCTACTTCGCTGGCCACCCGCAACAACCAATCATCACGTCTGCTGCTGCTGCCTTCTTGGTTATATCATATGTCACCGCAGTGATCAATGAATGGCATCGGAGGACAGAGGCGGGAAAACCTGTTTTCTTGTGGATACGACGACGACAGACAACAGAAAAAGTATGGTGTACAGAAAAACACTCCCCCTGTTTAAACGGACTGACCCATGTCTCTACTTCCTGAGCCACTGCCGCCCATTTACCTGTATAACATGTATTAAAACACGACGCACTATGGTATTTTAGAAGAGATCATGGTGAGCATGAACCTGTAGACTGTAAGCTAGGTCTATTGATAGAATGAACTATTAGTATGTGCTGCGTTAGTACGTTTGTTGCGGGTGGCTTTGATGGGATTTCATTCCCCTTGGAACTGGTAGTCCCGTGTTTGATTCACTAAGTACTGCGCACAGTGTCACCAGCCACCAGAGTCTGTCTCTTCTAGTCGTCAATAATTAGTAACTATTTTTGAGAAGGGGCTTTTTTTTTTTTTACTTTTAGTTCTCAGCTGAAATATAATAACCACTTCCACCGGAAAAAAAACTGCCTTGGGATGAAATCAATTTGAGCTGTTAGGCTCAATCTTAACATAATTGGAACTCAAACTAAAAGAATTGAGATCAAGAAAAGTAAGTTGTCCTGATTTGGCCTTCTGGAAAATAATGGGATTATTATTATGTCGGTCTGAAGGATGTATACAGGAGAAAACTAGGCCATTGCAGCATCAACTGTGTCTACTGCATCTTTTTAGCTGATCGATGCTTTCTAATGGAGGTCCGTACAGCAATGCATCCATACAATCAATTCCACAGTCACGGTCATGTATTTCTGACCAATAACCGATGCTGGGGGTACGACGCCTCAAGCTGTAGTTGAGATGGTAGTCTTAATCAAATGTGACACATGATTAACCAAGCTGGGTTGCCCACTGTGGGCATAGAAGTAAAACAATCCAAATCTCACGTGTACACAAAATCAATGCTACCAATAACTGTAGCCTTTTGCTATCCATCCGCCACGCCGTGTTCATTGAGGTCTTGTTATGTTAAACATTTTAGAAGACCAGCAGGAAGTAAGCTTATCTGATGGAGGGACTTCATATATTTTTATGAAGGCCGTTGAGAATACCTTTATTCAGGTTACTAAGGTAAGGTAATGGAGCTCTAGACCATCGTATCTGAAAGTGGCGGTGACGTGCTTTAGAGCTGCGTTTCTAAAATGGGGGTACGTGTACCCCTAGGGGTACTTTGAAGAATTGCAGGTGGTACTTGGAAAACGTCTAAAAGCAAGAAGCAAGCACGCAAATCTGTAAAAAAAAAAAAAAAAAAGCTCAAACAGAAAACACCAAGATGTTGACAGAAATGGGATTTACGTGCACAAGCTCCAACCCCCCTCTGGCTTTGTGCTTTTTCGAGGGAGAAATTAGCTAACAGTTGACATGAAGCACCAGCAAGTCTTTAAAAAAAAATGTCAACTTCAGGTCCGGTCATAAGAAGTGATGCGAAGAAAAAAAAAATTTCCCTCACCAAAATGTTTTGCGCTGGTGAAAAGGGGTACTCGGCTGAAAAAATATCTTCAAGGTATTACATCGGTAAACATAGTTTGAGAACTACTGCTGTTAGAGAATACATTAACGTGCGGTTGCTCATAAACTTCACTACTTCACACGCTATTCTTTCACAAAGTTAAAAAGACCCGAGGATAAATACCTACTAGCGGCGGCACACAATGAAATGCATCCAAGCATGCATGTTGGTTAATTTAGTAGGACGACAGGAATAAAACATTTGAGCCGAACACACAGCACACACACAAAACAACAACAACAGAGCAAGGCCTTTAGGAGGATAAAAGAAAGTAACTGACTTAGTTTGTTTAATTTGGTTAACAAAAAAAAAAGTGGTGAAACTCTGTGGTGGCATAAAGCATAACGATACAACAACAACAAAAAAATATCCACACTCCACAACGGCAAACCCAGTGCAAACGCATGCAGAATGCGCAACAGTAATATTATGCATATTGGCATGCTTCGTGGTCGAACCAAAAACCAGGCCGGAAATGAACCCAAAAAAAAGGGAGGCATGTTTACATGTGAGAGAAAATGTTACTATACCACGCTCTGTCAGTGAAGTACTGCACTAGGGGCTCCACACCTTGCCGTGAGGCATGATGCATGGGGAGGCAGAGGTAGAACAGAGACAACAAGTGAGAACCGGGTTGATGACATACAAAAGTCGAGAGGGAGGCAGATGGAGGGACGAGTGGTGGGGGGGGGGGGGGGGGACATAAGGGGGGGGGGCAGGGAGACAACGAAAAAGGGGAGGGAGAATTGTAAAGTGGGGGTGCGGATATAGGGGGGGGGGAAGGGGAGA
>JAOPJI010000037.1:12738624-12751124 GCA_027122695.1 Merluccius productus | reverse complement strand
TCCTACCTAAAGAGAAGATTTGGCATTGCATTACAGAACCGCTTAACTCTTAAAGGAGCACTGTGTGCATGAGGATCTACTTATGTTGTACCCGATGTTATTAAAAAGTTGAGCGCACAAAAGTTTAAATTGCAATATGTTCCTCAATAGACCCTGTACTACCGGATCCGCTGAGCGGCCAGGTCCGCCGTACGCATCGCAGCGCATGCAACAATGGCCACCACCGGATACATACCATCATCCGCACGGCTTTACAGCACCCGAACATGCACATTTGTATTCACGTTTTAATCGATATTTTACGGTTTTTATCGCCTAGTCGACCCAAATCACATTGCATTGCATTTATTTGGGAAAAAATGTATTATGGGTAGACGTATATAGACATAATATCACGTAAACTGACCGGGAGATAGAATTCAAGGCTCTGGTATGTTTCATCGAGTAATATGAATGGTAGAAGTTAATGTAATGCACTGTGCAATTTAATAGAATCAGCAAATGTGAAAGACACACAAACAAACACACGCCGGTTGTAGTCAATCGAGAGCTGTGGTTGAGGGGTGCCAGAATAAATAAATAAACATGAGCAATTAAAAAACATTAAATTAAAGTAATGAAAGTAATGACTAATTAAAGTAATGACTGTCTTCGTTGGCCCGAGGTATTGTATGTTTACTAAAACCTCAAGTTAAATCGATACAACTGAATATATAGATATATATAGATATATATAGATATATATATAGATAGATATATATATATATATATATATGTGTATATATATAGATATATATAGATATATATATATATATATGTATGTCAGTGATTGTCGTGACAGGCAGTAACGGACACATTTCACAGACAGGCATCTTCGTAGGATAAACACAGGTTTCACTCGTAACAGTAATTATGGGTCTGCTACTTGTTGAGTAGTAGACTAAAGGAGTGAAGATCAGTCTGCTCACGGCGCCCCTGGTACACAAAAGTAGCCCAAATTAGTCCTACAATGTCACCTCTGTGAAAACTGCCAACATCGACTAAACAAAAACCACTCCGGCGTGGATATAACCAGAGACACATTACATAATGCATATTGCTTGTTCGCTGACAATGTATCTATAATCATATATTTCTCATTTAACCTCACCATGGGAAATGGGGGATGTAGCACAAAAAAAAATAGAATGCATGAATGAATAAAACCTTTACAAATTGGCATATTGTGAAACGCCAGTGGAAACGCCTTTCCCGAGTGCCCCTTCAACAGTTCCTGCTGGGGCTCCACAGAAACAGGGAAGAGAGGTGAGTAAATGAGGGGGTTAGAGAGGAGGACCAGGAGGATTTCCAGGTAGAGAGGAGGTGTTAGTGACTCACTCTGCCTACGCTGGGGCATGCCGGTACGGGCTGAGCCCTGGTGCTGCGCCTGCCACAGAGACAGCAAGGGGGCGGCCAGTGCACCCTGCACGGAGAAAAACACACATGACAAGAGGATGACACTTTACCTACCCACACACACACATACACACACACACACAAACACTCGCACTGACAAACGCACACACACACATATACAAACACACACACAGGCACTGGCAAACACGCTGACAAACACACACACACACACAGGCATTGACAAACACTGACAAACACACACACACGCGTGCGTGCACATGCACAGAGACTGACACACACACGCACGCGCGCAAACAAACCCACAGCAGCACACACTGACAAATACACACACTCAACACAGTGTATCAAACCACAATTACACAAAATGCATGAATAAATTCAGCTCAATACAAGATGCAAATACACACACTCAAAAAAAGTATTCAATTGTCCAAAGTAAACATTCAGCATTAAAAAACAAAAACGAAAAAGTTCATGACACATGCTAAAAAGACATGCACACACATGGTCCCTAGAAGATTGTGATATCAACCTCAAATACCTGAGTTCATAAAAGTTTGTTGTCCAAAGTAGATGAAAAACCATGGGTGAGTTATGTTAGGTTCAATAACTCAGGTCTGACAAGGACACACATTCAAATGGCAACACTTGAAGACACCTAGTCATCCAGAAAAGTCCCTCTTAAAGCTTCAGTCCGTATCTCTTCTAACACCCACCATGGATGTGTACGCACACACGCACACGCACACACACACACACACACACACATTACATCAAGCTCTGGTGAGCATGATGTAAGAAAAGTATGCAGAGGCTTGGACTGACTTGTCTTTAAAGCATAACAAGGTCTGGAATAGACCAGCCCCGATACAGCTTAGAACAGACAGACTGACAGACAGACGGACAGACGGACAGTAGGGGTGGGGGAAAAATATTTTTACGTCAGGATTTTTTTTTTCAGGTAGACCAAAAAAAAAAAAATAGAATTCACATTTTCTTTTTTTTTTAGAAAAATATATAAGCCAGAAAGGTAAGGTAATCTTAGAGAAAACATATTAATGGCACCGTCCTGCAGAGGGCGCTATAGTGCATTCGCCTACAGTTGATTCGCATCAACTATAGTTCTGTTCTGTTCAGCCACATTCATATTACAGTAAAAACAATGGCGGGGGACTGTCCAGACCTGTAGAACCCGAACCCCAACATAGAGGTTAAAAGATAAAATCTCACAAAGAAATTGTATTTAGTATCGCCATTTATACAGAATCGCAATATTTACAGAATCTGCACTGAAAAATCGTAATATCGTATTGTGAGGTCCCTGCCGATTTCCGTCCCTAACAGATAGACAGATAGATAGATAGATAGATAGATGTGTTTCCGCAAGCAGCCTTTCATGGATTAACACCAGTTCTTCCCAATTTTGATTTAGTTTTTTTAACACATCGCAGGCGTGAGATTGATGGCCACGAGGGCCAGCCAAATTGTCTGCCTGAAAGACAGACAGACTAACGGCCTAGTACTGCCACCCACCAGTTACATCTTCCCCCCCACTAGCTAACATATGCAGGCGGCTGCCCCTCACATCCCAGCGAGTCTCGAATCTACCACAGTAACCCACAGCAGCAGAAATGGATACAAAGAGAGAGAAGAGAGCGAGTGAGAGAGCAAGCGAGAGAGCGAGAGTCAGAGAGAGAGAGCAGGGGGTGGGGTGTTGATGGAGATTGAAGTATGAGAGAGACACAAGACAAGACGAAGAGGGAGGAGAAGAGAAGACGGAGGAACTAACAACAACCCAGCAGGTCCAGTGGAGACTATTTCAAGAGGGCCGTATCCCACCGGCACCGAGCGGGGCATGTGTGATATGAATGAGTTCATCTGATCTATCACCTCTGCTCCCCTGCCCCCCCCCCCCCCTTTCCCACATCGCACACATCATCCCTTCAATAACAAACAAGCGTGGCAGTGCCGCAGCGGGGGGGGGGGGACGCAGGGCCGCAGACCCCGGATCGGCGGAGGAAAGGGGGCCTGTGTGGACGGGAACCGATACGTGTGGATTGAGAAGAGACACGCGAGGCGGTACTTTTCCGACGGGCCTCTGACAGTGACTGGCAGTTTTATTGGCTCTCGCGAGCAGCTTTCCCCATCAAGGTGCTGCTTCGTTCTCTCACGTCTGTGTATTAAGCACTCTCTCTCTCGCTCGCTGCTGAAAAGGCCTGACTGGCAGGCAGTGGTGTGCTTCACACGGGGGCAGCCAGAAGCAGGCGGCCGTGGAGGGGGCTGGTGGATATGAGTTTGAATGTTAATACCCCAACTCCTAAGGTAAACATAAAGTTGTGATTGGGAAAGGCGAAAGGGAGGCCTGTCTTCTGGCTGTCTCCTCTTAAACTACACTATAATCATGGATTACACAGAGCCGGAGGCTGATAACGCCCAGAATAACACTAGACCTGCCCATATTGTCTCACTTCACTGGCCTTGGCAATTAAGCTTTCACCTGTCTCGAGATGAGTACGCTGGCCCCTGGTGTGCATGTGTCCTGTGGTGGAGTGTGTTCATTAGCCTGTGTGTGTGCGCGCGCGTGCGTGTGTGCGTGTACGTGTACATGTGTTGCAACTGGGGATGTGAAAATGATGTCATGCCTGGAGGTACAAGATGGCTTGGACAGGTGCAACACTAGCTAGGGGGGGCCCTGTGTAACTATATGGAGGGGGGGGGGGTCTGCTTTGGGTCCATTATGACATTACTGCAGTACAGAAGGAACTAGCGGATGGGTTTTGCGAAAGAAAGAAAAAGAAAGACAGAGAGGAAGGAAGAAGGAAGGAAGTACGAACGGACAAACGAAAGAGAAAGAAAAGAAAGAAAGCAACAAACGAAAGAACGGAGGAGAGACGAAGGTGCGAATGAGACAAGGGACCGGGAGTGTGACCAACTGAAACCGTTCCGTCTGCCCCCTATTGTTTTAGCATTCAGGAATACAGCTAACTTCCCAGTGGAACAGGGTCCAACATGGACGTTTACAGCAGCCGGGGGACCGATAGTGACATTTGCACTGGTCTTGGACGACAGCAATGGGAAATCAATGGCATTGCATTATCGCACATGTGATTCATTTTGTGAAGCTGACGGGTGGTGTGGGGGGGCTAAGCTAGCAGAATAGCTACAGCATAGCTTTGATGTGCCAGGGATGAAAGTGGGGGGAATATGCAGAAAAGATAGGTTCCAGGTAGCTTACAACAGACCCAAGGAAAGATGACACAGTAAAAGCATTGGCAAGAAAGGTCCCAAAAAAGGAAAACTACACTAGAAAGGCAGAAAAAAAACGAGCGGCAGACTCAAAGTAATTTGTGTGACAAAGTTAAAAAAGTGTGAGAAGAGGAACATACATTAATTTGTCCTGTGTTTACATGACCTCTCCCTCACCCTGCCTCTTTCCTTGTCACATTGTCATGAACGTAGAAACCGAGGGATTCACTGGTAACCTTTTAAAGTTGCAAATGTCGCATGTGTCTGTCCGCAGTATGTTTTGTGAAATATGTTTTCGAGGGAGAAAGGTCTGTACCTAGCAAACCGTCAGAGATCTGTAGGTCTGTACCTAACTAGTCAGTCTTTCAATAAGACTGACTTATTGAAAGTAAGGAGATTAAGTGCAGTTCAAAGGGAACGCATTCAGTGTGCGTCCTGTGTGTGTGTGTGTGTGTTTGATCATGATTCATTCACCCATGCAGTATCAAGGGTGCTTGATTAATTGTATAATTTACCAATGTTAGAGTTTCAAGCACAGTGATTAATCTAATTAATTGTTTGATGGCCACAATATGCCAACTCTTATGCTGTTCAGTGAGCTAATCCGTCTTGCATTTTCCTTGCATTATGTATTAACACAACATGACAAGAAGCCATACAACTATGATTTCTTTATTCAGTATTTGTGTATTTGTCATGATATGATGAAATAGTGTGTTTGTTGTCCTATAATGAAAACATGCGATAAACATAATGTAGGTGTGTATGCTGAAAGAGTCTATAGTCGTTGTTATTACAGACATATTTATTTTTTACACTTCCCTCTCTCCTTCTCCTCAACCAATCCTAATTTTTCCATCAATATACTACCCTGGAAGTATATTCACGGATAACTCAACCCCTCTCCCTCTGACACGTGGACACACACCAGCCATAAGGTTCCCCTGTTGGCGAGTTGTTATGGTGGGAAGGTATGACGTGTGAGAAACACCTCACGGTGACAAACATTGTGAGAAGTGAATAAAAAGGAAAGCTCTCACAAAAGAAAGGTCTCGTAATGGCCTAGCGAACACGCCCCACCAGACCCTCCAGACAGGATGTTTGTGCCAGAAAACACAGATTATTATTAAGGTGAGATACAAGTACACAACGTGACATTGAATATTGCTCACATGTGAGGGGGAGGTCAAAAGAAGAAAAAGGTGGGTGCGATAATGCAAGAGAAGGACAGAAAAGAGATGGAGGAAAGGAAAATTGTGCAACGGTGTGTGCGTGTGCGTGTCAAGCGGGACTCACAGTCTGGCTGTGTGTTCTCATGTGTGTTTGCGTAGCTTTGTCGTGGTGTCGTCCGTCCACCTGTCTGTCCAACTGTCTCAGCGTGGTCGGAGGCCTCTGGTGGTGGCACTGGCACCTGCCCGGCCACCCTTGAGTTGGCTGGAGGGAGGGAGGGAGGGAGGGAGAAACCCAGCAGAACACATGAAGTTAGTTACTCGCTCATTATCTGCCTTTCCTCTACTTCTCTTTTCCACATCTTCATTATTACATTTACATTATATTGCTATATTGAATCTGCTTTCTTGTTCTCTTGTAAACAATACTTGAATCACCTTTGTATGTGCGTTTTGGCTATATAAGGTCATCGATGCCAATGAAGCTCATTTGAAGAGTGACAGAGTAATTAAATTAGGGATGCCCCCTAATAGTCGACCAACCCTTAGTTGATCGACAGAGGCTTAGTCGAATAAGTTTTCATTCGTCGTGCAAAAAGTAAAACATTAAAATAACACAAGCATCGCAACCGAATATATCCGTGGCAGCAACAAGCCCCGATTTAACTCATCGCTGCATCGCTGCAGAAATATTGACCAAACGATGGCTCTCTAGAGAGGAGTGCTGCTGCCCGACCGTCTCCTCGATGGGTATACACCTGGGCAGGTATAGGCTTACACATGGGCAGGTATAGGCCTACACCTGGGCAGGTATACACCCAGGTAGATAGACACCACTAGACACAAGGGACTCATCCCAGTGATCACATATTTAGTTCCCCGTGTCTGATCGCTGTAATTCGGCGGTTGAATATCTAATATCCTTATGTACTTATGTATTTTTTAAGACAAGACGATAGTCGCACATCCCTTGTAACTACGCCCGCGCAGGTGAACCCTCCCGGACACCGCTATTAACATGAACCGCTCCCCCGGAGGAGCCGCACATCCACACGCACACCGGACATGAAAATACCAACAAACATTTTTTCCATTTGCTTGCTTTTAAATAAATTTGTGTTCAGTTATACGGTGTATAAATACGATTATTAAAAGTGTTCAATGTCTCTTCCTGGTTGAAAACCTTCAGAACCGCTTGGTTCATGTCGTTAATAGGCGGCCTGCTTTGTGCGTGTGCTTGTAAAAATTATATTTGAAAGGCTGATTATTATGGTATTGTATTATCTGTAAAGTAGCACAAGGTTAACAGTGTTTCTATTATAAGACCCTCGCCCTGGAACTCAAAACACTTTCTGATGCCCCAAAAAATTAACTGAAATAATGACATAAAAAATTTGACGATTAGTCGACCATCGGCTTGAAATGGCGACTAAGAGTCGACTAAGAAGTCGGGGGCAGCCCTAAATTAAATATAACCTTATTTTTGTCCCACATATTGAAATGTAATTAAAAAGCAATTTATTGTATCCACCTATTAAGAGATAAGGTGGTTATTCTCAAATCCCACTAGTTTATTTAATCCCTCACATGACACTCAACTACTGTCAAGATATGTGTATGATGATACACAGGTCACTTCATTTCAGATCATTATATGAATAGTATTCTTCACACACAATATTATTACTTTCTGTAATAATATATCATTATTCCTGTGCCACCTTCATTTCTCCTCAAGTTGTATCTTATACATATTAAATGATTGTGTTGTTTATTTGGCTTATTTGAAGATGCCCACAGTTTTAACACGATATAGCAACTCATTCAATCTAGAAATTCAATGAACTCTGAACTTACTTGTGTATTTATTTTGTCTTTGCAGCAAAAACATCAATACATAACCATGCACCGCTGGTTTGCATCCTGAGACTAACAGTTCAGTTTCTTCCCTTGACAGCTCAGGGTTTGTTATTTTTTAGGTTTCTTTCTTCTTTTTTCTCCATTAATTCACTTTTTTTTCCTCTCAATTTCTCCTTCCACTTCTCTACACTCGTTCAAGAGCAGACTTTGTCTTCCTTTCTCTCCGTTTGTCTCTCTTTTTCCCCCTGGTGTATCCCCCCCCCCCCCGCCCATTTATCATCCTCTCATTACTCCATTACTCGCAATTGAGTCAATCGCCGCACCTCCCTCTGTCTCCGAGCTTCTCACCAACACTCCATCAACCTCCTTCCCTCCCCAGCTCTTTGCCCTCTCAATACACCCAATCTCACTCTCACCGCTGTGCATGTGTGTGTGTGCGCTTGTGTGTGTGTGTGCGCTTGTGTGTGTGTGTGTGTGTGTGTGTGTGTGCGCGTGTGTGTGTGTGTGTGTGTGTGTGCGTCTGTGTGCAAGTGCACATTTTTGTGAACATTGGAAGTGTTTTCTCAAACTTTTCTTCACAAACAAATATGGATCTTGTTTCCCACTGAGCAGTTCCTGCGATAACATATTTATTTTAGCATTACTTTACTGCAACCCTTCGCTAAGTCAATTCAACATTTAAAGAAGCTTGTTTCAGAAAATGGTTTAATCCATTTCCCTCAGTGTCTGCCTTTGTGGCTCAGCCTGGTGTGTTACCACAGCGAAACACATTGCAAAACACGTGTCAAAATATCAAATATTTGCCTTTCCCATCTTCCATTTTCTTTTCTCTCTCTTTTTATTTCTTTTACACTCTCACACTGAATGAAATAGGTCCTGGAGTTTGGTTAACACCCTCAACGGGCGGTTGTGGGCGGGCTTCTATTTCTAATTGGAAGGAAGGGCGAGCGCGGCCGCGATGACGTTCAAGCGGCGCCACACTTTGACATTTTGGTATTTCTAGAGGTGTTGGACATTTGAATAATGTCATGTGGCCGTGCGCTTGCATTGGTTAACAAGAGAGCCCGGCAGAGACACTAATGAATGTTAGGGATGAGATAGATCTCGCTAAAAGCAAAAGAGTTCCAAGGTTAGGATTGCTAAGCCTCGCACATACTGTAAATGCGCACACACACACACACATATGCTTCCCACACACACACACACACACATACACACTGCGGCATAAAACCTTAATAAAAAACAACATACTTCCTCATTCTGGAGAAATGTATCATTTGGCGAGAAGAAAAATAATGAGGGCCGACAAGACAACGTATCTATAGCAACCGCACACATGCTGATCATTCATATACACAATGTTTGCAAGCAATTTGCTCACCTGCTAGGTCAGTGGCAAAATGCCCCCCAATTGTGCATGTTAGAGCATTACAGAGTAAATACAACAAAACAAACTTAGTGACTGATGATGTTAGGAAGTCAACTAACCGGTCTTTACTTATCGTACGCAAGGCTGTGGAAAGACACAGAATCACCCATCACATTCAGAGCAGGAAGAAAACAAGAAATAGGGCAGCAGGGCCATAGAGTGTCATGTGGGGCGACTTACCGGCAACTGCTGCTGTGTATGATGCTGTTGCTGCAGTAGATGCTGTTGCAGGTGTAGATGCTGCTGCTGCTGCTGTAGCTGTTGACAGCGCATGGTGAGCTGGGCTATGGTTTTGTCCCGACTCCTGAGCTCCTCTCGAAGAACTTGCACCTCCTGCATCAGCTCCTCGAACTGGAGGCCACACACACACACATACACGGTTGTGCACACACACACACACACACACACACACACACCTATCATATCAATACCTGTCAGCACTCCCGTTTCTCCCAGGGTTCTCCCATATTTTACCCTCCTCTCCCCCTGTCCTCCGGTTATATTTTCCAGTAAATCTCCCGTATATTTAACCTTTCTTAGAAAGGCTTTATAAGAACATGAACCATTTAATAATCCCCTAATTGTAGTCACTTTCTTGGAGGAATTTAATGTAGGAACTAGTTATTCCAATCCTTGTTGCAGTGAAATTTTAAAGCAAGTGGTTGCCAAGTAGTGATTTTAGGATTTACTGTGTGTACCCTTGTCTAAATGTAAGGGGTATGTGGACAGTGGCAGGGGGGGGTGGATGGCCCGGGGGCTGGGCTCTGGAAAATGTACCTTATTTTCAAATACCAAAGTTGACAGCTATGACACACACACACACACAGCAAATTAGGCCCCGATGCATGACATACTGGAAGCATTACGGCCGACCCCTCAGCGACTGGGAATGACTCTTACCTGTAACGCTGTTGTGTTTTCCTCATTCTCCTCAACAGTCGCTGTCGCGTCTGCATCCTCAAACTGAAATCAGACAAATACACACAGACACATTTTAACAAATACCCCCGCGCACACACATACACATTTACACACAGACAGAGCAGACAAAGAAAACCCACTGAAAGATGCACATACACACACGCAAGATATTCAGGAAAAACCTAGTGAGCAATAATCGGCCACCAGGACAATGTTTCACTGAAGTAGTTCTGATTTTACATGTATTTTTAAGATATCTACAACGTTTCAGTGGGGCTCAAATGATAAGCGCAACGCGGCACACATACTGCTCTACTCAATGGCTGGTATATACATGCCTTTTGGCAACAAAGCGAGTTCAATTACAATCCACCAAGATTAGAGGCTCATTTTATAGCCACTGATTTGGGCGCAATGTGACGGTAATGGAGAGTGAAATGGATTGTGTGTTCAGGACACAATGCCAGACCACCAGGGCTGGTTTCCATGCAACACTTGCAGTGCACCGAAAGATGTTTGATTAAAACGAAGAAGAAGAAGAAGAAGAAGAAGAAGAAGAAGAAGAAGAAGAAGAAGAAGAAGAAGAAGAAGAAGAAGACGACGACGACGACGAAGATGATCAATGTTAATAGTGTGTGTGTGTGTGTGTGTGTGTTACGTTTATTTAGCTCAACTGAAAGAAGTTTGATTTAAATAAAGATGAAGAAAAAAAGGATAAATGTTAATCATGTATGTGTGTGTGTGTATTTGCGCGTTCTGTTAGTTGTGTTTATTTAGCTCCACTGAAAGACGTTTGATTAAAATGCAGAAGAAAAAAAGTATCAATGGTAATAGTGTATATGTGTGTGTGTGTGTGTGTGTATTTTTTTGTTAGTTGTGTTTATTTATCTCCACTGAACGGTTGCATTCCACTTCAATGTGTCTGTGTGTTCTCTGTGATTGTTTTTTTCTGTGTGACCGCATCCCAGTCATATTTGCTGTGTGCTTTTGAGGCCGCCGTTTTGCGAACCTCTCTCTATTCCCCTGCATTATGCTAAATCCTGCCTCTAACCGATGAATAATGGGGTATCAAATCTACAGAAGGCTCTCCCCTAAACTACCATTCACTCGATCAACCTCCTTATTTCATTGAATGCACCAAGTCATGTATATTATTATATTTTAGTATAATAGTTCAAAAACACAGGGAAGACCAAGATTTAAAAATGTGTGTGTGTGTGTCTGTTAGGGCTGCACAATTATGACAGAAATAACAATGATTGTGATTGTTTTATTTATTATTATTCTTTTGATATGATTATTCTTTTATTATTTTTATATGATTATTGTTGTGATTGCGATTATTCAACAGATGATCGATTAACTGGATATTCTGTGGAGCCTACTCTATATAAAACACAATAATAATAATAAGGCAGTTGCTGAATTGTAACGGTTTATAATTACATTTTAATGTCACATGTTCAAAATCAGATTTATTTATTTTTATATTGTAATAATAAATGTATTGCGACCTTTCACGATGAGTTTATTGCAGATGCAAAAATAGTGATTTCAATAAATATGCAATTAATTGTGCAGCCCTAGATTGTGTATGTGTACGCACGCACATGCATGTGTGTGTGTGTGTGCTCATGTATTACATACACCTGAGCATGCACATCCCACCTGCAGTAAAGTCTGGAGTTTGAGCAGCTGGTTTTTGAGCGAGCTGTAGTCCTGGGCCATGTGTTTGAGTGTGAGCTCATTGGGGAGTGTGGCCCCCATCGTGCGGCCGTCCTCCCAGCTGGCAGGCTGCTGGGGCTGCACCTGCACCCTGAAGGAGCCCTGGGCCCCGGGGCTCTCGTGGTGCTGGAAGGCTGGCCCTCTAAGAGACACAAACACAAGCAGAGAGATAGATGGACAGGCAGACAGACCGAACGACAGACAAACGGACACACAAAGAGTGAGACGGTCAGACAAAGGTAGGGACATCCAAATAGAGATGGAAATGTGCATATAGGCGTGCATACACACACACAAACACACGTTTTTGTATTTTTTTATGTTTCCTTGCTTGTTGTGTAGCTGTCATTATTGTAGATACACATCTACATAACATTAGTATAATTCCGCTGGAAAAGAGACAGTGATATGACAAGGCAATGGCAGAATATGTGAAAAATAGGCAATATTTTAGCATTCTACATCATTTTAGTGGCCTAAAGCCATGATGCTCAAGGTAACAGACCAATTCATATCAGGGCAATATAACAACTATGTTATTATCTCCAACAATAACTCATGGAGACTGATGTAACAATGCTAAACTGTCTGATTGTGTTATCTTTTGTGATGAGGCAGCCCTGGTAGTTGGAGGGCAAATAGACTCATTGCATATAGCATAGGTCGGCAATAGGCGGCCCGCGGGCCAGATGTGGCCCGCAAGCAAAAACATCTGGCCCGCAGCGCGGCGTTGA
>JAOPJI010000037.1:12662662-12680960 GCA_027122695.1 Merluccius productus | reverse complement strand
AAAGAAAGAAAGAAAGAAAGAAAGAAAGAAAGAAAGAAAGAAAGAAAGAAAGAAAGAAAGAAAGAAAGAAAGAAGTTGGAGTGAAGATGTTAAAGAGAAAAAAAATGAAATGGAAAGGGAAGAAAAAGTGACAAGTTAATGAATTATTGAAAGAGTGAAAAGAGTAGGCAGATGAAAGGAAACAAATGTTGTAAAAACCGGTTTAATAAAAGCCCCAAAGATCTCGCTGCTATGGAAACTGAGAAGAGGTCATGACACTATGTACCAAACCTGAAAAAGTTACAACAAATGCTAAACACGCAAAACTTACAAAATTGCATTTCTTGCAATTGATTACACACATGAACCGACAGGAAGGAAAAGGAAACTGTCCTTAAGACCATGTCTAAAGTTCAAATGTGCAAAGCCTGTTTTATAACTTTGTTTAATTTTCCCAAGGAAGGTCAAAGGTCAAGCAAATGATAAAAACATATCAATTCAGTATTAAAGAAGACAGCATTACCATAGCATCCTAGTAAAGTGTTTCCAACTGTGATTATGTCAACCACAACCTATGAATATAGTTCACTGTTCAATTACTAGGATAATATTATTCACTAATTAATAATATAGGACTTGTTCATCAGAATGCATCATGGGAGCTTTTGTTGTAAAATCCTAAATTAACTACCTAGGCTAATGCAAACTTTGTTGTGCCACGTCTCGCATGAGAAACACTAATTTCACAGAAATCATTTCACAGTTAACGACTAAACAATGACCAAAAACATCCCAGGGCCACGCCCTCACACCGTCGCCCAGCCTAGTGTGCGTGCCGTGAGCTGACCTGGGACTGCAGGCTGGCTGTGAGCTGGGGCCCCCGCGTCTGGTCCAGCTTGGGCACACGTGTTGTGGGCAGCGTAGACAGCAGCATGAAGGAGCTCTGGGTGACGTCTTGCTGGCCGCCGGGGCTGAGGTTTTTCTCGTCGTCTGTCAATCCCACAGTGACTTTTATGCAATTATCAGATCCAATGAAACACAACCTAATTCTTAAACTCATATCGCTGTATGGTATACTCGGCACAATACTAGTACGACTAGTGTTAATACCATTATTTCTCATTTGGGATTAATAAAGTACCATCTTATCTTGATAATACTCAATCAATATCAATCAATAATAGCAGTAACTCATTGGAATAAAGCAGCTTCCAAGACTATTTAGTGTTTTCACTGAAAAAGTAATACAACAAAATATAATAAACACATTGAATATATAAGGATTAAATAAACGAATAAACACATTTTTTGTGCGTGAGCAGATACTAATAGAAGGCAGTGTTGGTCACGTCTCGGGGCCCCACCTGAGATGCCTCCTTCCCAGTGGCGCTGCACCAGCTCCCCCATCCAGCCCACCAGCTGCCTCCACACGTCATCAAACAGCAGGTCCAGCACGGCCTGCCGGCGGCACCGATACGGCGAGACCGGGGGCAGGCAGCGGCGCCGCCGGTCCAGCTCCAAACACTCGTGCTCCAGCTCCTCGTCCCTGCGAGAGGGAAGGAGGGGGCCCAAGAAGGGGGCCCATGATACAGTTAGGGCCGCTAACTGTATTTTTTCTGATTATCGATTCATAATTTAGTCTACAAAATGTCATGAATAATAGCAAATGCCATCACAAGTTACCGGAGTCCGGCTTTATCTGACAAGCAGCCAAGGAAAACTTTATAATGACCCATGAACCAAACATTTACATTTCTGAAGCATCAAGCAGCAAATGTTTGGCATTTGTACTTGATGTAAATGACGTCAAAAATGTGATTTGATTAATTTTCTGTCGATCGACGAATCAATTAATCGGCTACTCATTGCAGCCGTAGATACAGTCCACCAACTTGAAAATGTATCTTTTATTCTATTGTTTTGTCTTTCCATCCACACTATAATGGTGTTTTCATCCACCGAGAATTGAGCTTTTCAAAGACGCTCTCCCAGGTGGATACATTTGAAAACGCTGGTCTCATGTTGAAAAAAGGGTTTTTAAAAAGGCTGACAGAAACAGGGAATGAACTGAAATGGGGAAACGGAAAACCTCCGACACAAAAAATACTTTGTCATTGAGACGTAGCTCGGACACGGTCTTGGGGGAGATTCATCACTCACAGGTCCCTGCTGTCAAAGGCCAGGTACTCTTCCATGAGGCCCTCGGCCATAATGACTCTGGCCCCGTCGTGACCTAGGGAGCTGCCGGGGGCGTCACGGCGTCCATCCGACTCCTCCGCTTGGGGGGGCTTGACCAGCGCCGCTCTCCTCCCCTGCACATTCAGCCTACCCAGAAAAACAACAAACGCACACACTCAAATATCGGTACAGAGAGAACCAGCCCTAGCCTTGGCCAAAGCACTGTACGACAATAGGGCAGCGGCTGGCTCCCTGGATAAACCGGCTGCGACCGGCTTGAGAAGTGCGCAGTCATGATCCACTTTGTCAGTCTGATAGATTTTTTTTTATCCCCAGCTAACCGACTCAGATCGTTGGATATCGCCGCGCTATCTAGGTCACAAAAATGCCCCAGCCAACCCGTACACATCCATAATTGATGGTCTAAGAGCAGTCAGGTGGCTCGGCAGCACTGCAGCCGGTTATACAGTGAGGACAGAGACACACATGGAGCCGCCGTTACCCCACATTACCCCACTAGTGGAATGCCATTCAGAGTAAATACTTAAATACTTAATACTTCAATTGCCTTTTTTGTTGTTCAACTCGATACAGCGAAATCCTATCAGTTTTATCAGCTGTTGGCCTGGCCTGTGATTGGAATCACATATTCCTAAATTATGAAATAATCAAATGAAATGAATTTGATTAAGATATTGCCTGACGTTGTGCTGTGGGACGACATCATATGCGGGGGTCTGACCAAGGTCTAGTACTGTGCAGTGTTGTATTGTACGCTGCCAAGTGTGGGAGGTTGTTCCAGTGGTCCTGGGAAAAACTTGCTTGGGGCCAATTAACCTTGACGGACTTTCGGTGTCTCTATGCTAGTCGTGCTGCTTACTCGGTGCCTGGCCTATCTTTGTCCTGAGCTCTGGCAGCGCCGCTGGAGCTGCTCTTCCCTGAGGTGGCGTACCACTGGAACCCCTCGTCGCTGGGACACACCAGCTGAGTGCCCAGGATCCTAGTGGAGAAGCACACACACACACACACACACTAATCAGACAATAACAATGATGTTCATAACCTTTATTTATTTATTTAGTTTTATTTAACCCTGGTCTGTGTGTGTGCGCTGCGTATCTATACCGCAGATGTGGGAAGCGGGCGGCCCACTGTTGACACTCGTCCTGCAGCCCCCGGAGCTGGCCCCCGGCCCCGCCCCTTCCCTCGTAGAGCTCCCTGTCAATCTCCTCAAACATCTGCTGCACCTGCCGCGATGCGGCATTGTCAAACTCCTGTGAAACAAGAGATATAAAGAGAGACAGTGAGAGAGAGAGAGAGAGAGAGAGAGAGTGAGAGCAAGAGAGAGGGGGGGGAGAGAGAGAACAACTTAATGGTTCATCTACCTGGAGACACACAGGCTGCATCATAACAAATGCTGTGCTATGCGACCCGTTCATCAATTATTGGCAGCACATTGCTGAGTTTGCTTTATTTCACAGCAAGCTGCCACAGCATGAAGATGAGCTTCAATAGCTGCCTGGGAGACCAGGCTGCTGTATGCTCTGGTGGTGAAGCGGGGCTAGTCCCATGTTAGCATGTGCTAAGAGACAGCTGGAGAGAAAGAAGAAAGACTTGATCTTTCAAGTCTTTCTTCTTTGGAAGAGATGGATGCACACACAGATGAGGGACTTGTATGTGTGTGTGTGTGTGTGTGTGTGTGTGTGCGCGTGTGCATTTGTGCGCATGTACATGTGTGTGTGTGTGTGTGTGCATGTACATGTGTGTGTGTGTGTTATGGATTCCCGCAAACTCGATTCACAATATTTTCTAGATGTCTTTATTTCTTTATATTTGTTTTGCAGAGGCAATGTGAGGACATGAAGATGAATAAATCATTAAGTTAAAGAAAGTTTTTTGTTCTTTTTTTGCGGGACTGACTGGAGCTAGACAACCATGTATAAACCGAGGAATACCAACTCCCAGTGGAATTTGGCTTGTCTGTATCTTCATACCAAGCATACAAACTAAAAGACTTTCCCATGAGACCAAGTCAAAACCTGAAATACGGTACCAACATTCGAATCAATTGTCTAACTACATTTATTACACGGCTTTGTTGAATTCTCGATTCTGATTGGTCAATTATGACATTCTATGGTATGTTAGTTCTGAATAGCAGGCCGTTGCTATGAATGACAGACCGTTGCTTTGGATGCTATTTCTAGCCGTAAAATCTAGTGTACACTTTTTAGCGGAAGCAATAAAATCAATCAAAAAAATCAAAACATGTTTTTCTTGTTATATTTTGTGTCAATTTATTGATTTCTTGAGTAGCCATGTAATAAGCAGGATAATGTACAGCGGGGTCCTGCATAATGACCAGCTCGCTAAACATTATCCCTTACATATACCAAGACAGTCTGAAGTTGCATTGTCAAGGGCCTGTGACACCAACACAGCCGGGGTTGTTTGGGGAGCGGACTCACATCGTAGCCCCAGGAGAAGACGGAGCTCCTCTCAGTAGAGATCCCTGTGCCAGTGTAGCTGTGGATGCCAGACCACGATTGATTGATGTCGCCTGTGACAACGGTGGGACAGTCTGATTGTCCGGACGCAGCAGACGTCTGTGAACTACAAAAATAAATGAATAAATGAGTGTTGCAAGAATAAAACCAACTCATCCACAATCAACGCTGAGGATTTAAAAAAAATATTATTATTACTTTTGAATCAATTTGGTCTGTAGAGAGGTAAACATCTGGTTTACGGATTAAACCATACACAAGAACCAGCCTTCATAATGTAGGTGTAAGATTGAAATAGGTAGTCAAGTTTACGGTATACAGTTACATAGTCTACAGTTAATTCTACAGTTACCTCTGTCAACAATGACAACATATTCTAGGGGAACATGTCTATGTTGGGAAACAACAAGCATGATAAAGTAACCAAATATTGCATGGAGGCAGCTTGCTAATTATTTATTATTTCGACCACACCAGCTTGAATCTGAAGACAGCAATCCGATATGATGGTTCAATTGATTTTGCTCAGGTATCCGGTCTTGCATCTTGCCAGCCCCTGACAGTCAGTGGTCCATTCAAGAGGGTGTAACATTACTGAATGTCCAAGTGTGTCTACTTGTGTAGCATACATTAAGGGCAGCTTACAATCTGGTGGCCTTATTGTGTTATTTATCCGTCTGTAAAAGGCTGCATATTATGTATAATGCATGTTTGAATTCATAAAATCAGTCTGTCACTCAAACACACAAAAGGTTACCTTGTTTTTTTTTAGCACACAGGCTTGCATCCAAGCTACTAGCGAGTCTGTCCAACTGTTGGCTGCCAGTGTCTAACATTATATCCGACTGAATATAGCAAAGCCCACGTCCCAGGAACTGACCTGTTGTGAGTGGACACGGCCTCCTGTAGGTCGTGCAGGAAGTGCTGAGGCGTCTGGACGTCATCTACCTCCTCCGGGAGCGGATGGTGGTCAAGGCTGTTGCGTGATAAACCACGACTGGCAAACCGACACAGAGGACATTGAAAAGAGCCAATACATCATGTGGGTTTACATTGTAGACATTCATCTGAACAAACAGCACCATCCTGCAATGTATGGTACAACAACAACAACAACAACAACAATGCAGTATTGTAAGACAGTGGGCTTCACGTTGTACTATGTACAGTAGATTGGTCTGGTTGGTCCTCCTCACCAATGCTAAACCACACTGTTGTTGGCAGACAAGATCAATCAGGTCAACAGACAGGTCATCCATCACACTGAGGGGGGGGGGGGGTGAAGGTCTTCCAGCAGCACACACACACACACACAGGAGGTGCACCAGTTGCTTACAACCTCGTGTCCACCTGTTAGGGTTAGACCAGTCCAGCCCCAACATAATTAATTATGAGATGATGCACACTCTCGTTTCTACTTACATCTCTAGTTTGTGCGATACGGGTCGCCGGTTGTATCGTGAAATCATCCTCCTGTCCTCCTGTCACACACCCCCCTGTATCATTGCGCTTTTCCTCCTTTGGCTCCTACAAAATCACAATTAACTCCGAAAGCAAACACCTGGCATGTCCCCCCCGGCAGCAGACACACGCCATTTGTGACAATACAACGACAGGGCATTTCTGCCGATGTAGCCTAGCGCAGCATACAATGCTAACGTTGTGTAACGAAAGCTATAGGACGCTAAGCTAAACGTCTATAAAAAACAAGAGGTGTGTACTGAGCACGCGACAAGCATAATTTCGTTTTTTTTTGTTTAAAGTGGCCAATGCTATATTGGCAGACGTGGGCTATTGTAGGCAAGCAAAGTTGTTTTATGGCCACTCGAGAAGATGAGATGGTCAACAATAACACCATAGATACCCGTATTCGCAAAGCCTCCTGGGGAGTTGAGTTTTAGGTTACCCCTGGCGACGCGCTCGTCGTTTCAACGATGACTACAACTCCCAGGATTCCTCGCGGACTAAGGAACTGCGTAGCCGCGATATAGATCCGATGTGCGGCATTGGGGGGTTGTCTGCACATGGTTCCGGGCGGTGTGTACTACTGACATAAACGATAGATATGTGATTTAGATCGATATGCGGGTGTGAATTATTGTTTGTTTGTTTGTTTTTTATATTCATGTTTGTTTTTAATGGAATAAAACAACATATTTGAGCGTAGTTCTAATGTAGGATACATTAACGTTTGATCCGTGTTTGTAGCCGGAAAGGTTTTTTGATAGGACCAAAACAACGTCAGGTTGATACAGCCATGCTTAAACCATCGACGTGACAACGACATGTAGTTGAAAACTGACAATTAATGAAATCACTGAATTGAACTATACTTATACCGAGGTAAGATTCTCGTATACCCTCTTTGGCTAATACATGTCCTGTACTGATTCATGTATGTACGATAGCTTTATTGGGACTTTGATTGATCATTTAAACAGCATTAGATTTGAATGTAATGTTGACCTCATGCACTTTCAGGTCAAGGATCCTTGAACTCAACGTTGCCATGGACCCTCTATGTAGGAAAGTGGTTCAGGAAGACGTGGTTCATTACAAACTCTTTTGGATTCAACCCAACGACTCCGATTCTAAAACCCATGAGCAACGTTTAACGCATTTGGTTGAAGATATTCTGGCTAAAGTTGCCCCACTTCTCATTAAATATATTTGGCAGCACGAGTCATTCAGCCTCAGCTATCAGCCCGAGAAAGGTACCCAAGTCAACACATCACAATGAATGAACAAATATGCAATTTTCGAGTAATATATGTTTATCCACCAGCCAACTTTAACTTGCAGCTAATGTATATGTTTAGTAAGTGCTAAGGTTGATTGTCTAGATTCAACATGTCTGCTAAACCTTGTATCCATAGAAGATGTTCCCGCTCACATCGGAGGTACCACTCACTTTGGGGACAACGTGGACGATGAATGGTTTATCGTTTACCTCCTTCAGCACATCACCGAGGCCTTCCCCGAGCTAGCTGCTAGGTAATATTCATATTAAACTTCATTCATGAAGGCTGTTTGGCCCATTTTTACTCCTATTACTCGTGGTTGAAATGGTCCAGTCTGGAGGTGTTGATGGTTGATTGTGGGCCGACTCATGTGGCGCTCACCTCATGTTTCTGTGTGCAGAGTTGAGGACAACGATGGAGAATTTCTTCTGATTGAAGCGGCAGATTATCTTCCCAAGTGGTTGAATCCAGAAACCAGCGAGAACAGGGTATGGTGTCCTGAAATGGCAAACAACACGATGCATTTCTATATGTTACAGGTTGTGTCTTTGTTATTCCTTCCTTTCTTCCTTTTTTATTTGAATTTACATTGATTGATTATCCCAATCAGGTGTTCATTCACAGGGGACAGTTTTACATCCTGCCTTGCCCGTCCCGTTCCAACACAGTCGGGATTCCCAAAGACGCGGTGCCCAGTGTACCGCAGGCTCTAGGTCTCCTCTCGTCCAACGCTCAGGACTGCCTGGCAAACCCCAGGATTTGCTCAGTCCTGAGGAAGCGTCTGGAAGGGTGAGCGAACGCCCTTAAAATTGGAATGTCAGTTCAGATAAAGTGTAAGGTAAAAAAATGAGTTTAGAGTAAATGCACACAAGAGAACAGTGTCCTCGTACTAGGCATGTAATAGGTGATGGTGGTGTAAGTACATTTCAATATATGGCGACCTGCAGGGAATATAGACTTTATAATTCACTGTGTGTTTACATATATGTGCATTTCCTCATACAAGGTACCCAGAGAAGATCACCTCTGACCTTCACCGGGCTCACTGCTTCCTACCCGCGGGGATCGCCACGGTGTTGGCACAGCGGCCAGACTTGGTAGCGCCGGCAGTTTCCGCTTTCTACCTCCGGGATCCTGTGGATCTCCAGGCCTGCCGGGGGTTCAAGACCTTTCCACCTGACACACGTGTCCTCACCCTGGTAAACTGAAATGCCCTAATGCATCCAAACAGGAAGCTTTGTTTGCCATGTGACACGCATTCAAACACTTTCTGGATGACGTATGCAGAAAAAAAGCGACTTGACACAAACTCATAGAGGAGAGAGCTGCGACACTGTAATGTTAACAATCTCTGCAAAACATTTCAAATATTCATTGTTAAAACCTCTGTCTGTCTGCATTAATTTTTCAGGTTACCTTCACCCGATGCTTGTACGCCCAGCTCCAGCAGCAACAGTTCACCCCAGACCGGAGAAGTGGCTTTACCCTGCCGGCCCGCTCTCACCCCCAGCACAAATCATACGAGCTGGGAATGAAACTGGTGCGCTCAGCTGTTGTATATTTTTTCTTTCAGAACCATTTTATTTTTTCAGATATGCACACATTATTTTGGGATATGGGTAATTCAAGTGGTATGTGTATATTAATGTTTCTGTGTGTGTGTGTGTGTCATTTAAGGCTCACGGCTTTGAGATCCTATGCTCTAAATGCAGAGCACCATCTTCAGAGCCGGATGCTCCAGCCAGCTGTAACCCTCAGTGGAAAGGCTTCCTGGACAACCTGAAGAGGAATGGTTACTTCAAGGCAAGTCATACATTTGCACAAACAGAAGCACACTACATTAGTCATATTACAATAGTTATTGATGCTCCATATTGTAGGCCATTATACCGTTAATGTTTGTAATGCACATTAAAAAGAATAGCTGCAAGACCAAATCACACTTCTCCATCGAGCACTAATTGGCTCATCAGGTCATGTACATTTGGTGTAGGAAACGCTATACTGCCCCCTTGTGTACACTGTAACGCAGAACCGTGAATTCAGCTTTATTGTGGTTACAGGGTCAACTGGAAGGTTCTGTTCCCTATAGAGAACTGATGACATCCGCAGAGAACTTTTTCCGACTGTCTTTGTTATCCTCACATGGGTAAGAACCATGTTTGCAGTGTGTCTATGAATGTTTTAAGATGGTTGGTACATTTGTATCCATTTCACTGTGTGTGTGTGTTGCAGTGGTCGGGGTGCAGGGGAGGAGGTTCTCCAGCTGCTACAGAACTCTGCTCCTTTCAACCTGGAGGAGCTGAGAAGGCAGGAGTCCCAGCTCGCTCCCGCCGACAGTAAGTAAACGTGGACGTCTTTGGGCTTCATTCATCATGGTTCCATGTACTGCTTCAGCCGGGTTTTACGTTCTCAAAATCAGACCAATGACGTCAACTGTCTGACTTTTTTTTGCAGACAGCGATTTTTCACAACACAAGTATAAGGCTGTACTCCCTTATATTAGAAAATGGGCGAATTTGACGGTTCTCCTTTAATATTTGGATAAATGGATAAATGATGCCACAGCGATATTACCCCCACAACGCTCAACTTTTTCTATGGGTTTTATAGGTCCAATAAAGCAATGACACAAATGTTGATTTCTTAAACATACCCACAATATATCCTGTATTTTTTCCCTACTTTTCGCATACATGAATTCATACAATGTATATTTTTGTTGCGCATTTGCCTAAAAGTACTCGCATAAGTATATGAAATCAGAAAGTATGTTTGACCTCTGTTTATATAAAGGTAATTCAGACCTCTCTCACCAGTGCTCTTCTCATTGCTTCTAAATGTGCGTCACTAGGTGACCACTGGCTGGACATCACCACTCAGGACTTGGAGCGTTTGTTAGGGGAGAAAAGCGTGGGGGGTGGAGGCATCGGCCTCACCAAACCGACCCAGGAAAAGGACCCAGGGAAGGGGAAGGAGCCAGAAGGCGAGGAGGCCAGCTACAGCCTGGTAGCTGTTACCCAGGGCATGAAGAGCTTCCTCAGCGCCATGTCTTCCCACGAGGGTGCAGAGCTCCCCTGGTGAGATGACCGAGACATGTCGGGGTTGCCATGGTCATGAAGATCCTTGAAAACTTATGGGATTTGAAAATATGTTTTCCATGCCTGGACATGTTCTGGGAAATAATGGCATAACCCTAAGCTTTTGGAAAAGTAATGGAAACCATGGTCAAAATTGTATCGTTTTTTTGTAAATTTGAAAATGTAAATTACAGGAGTTGTAAGGTGAAAATAGGTCAGAGACTGTATAGCAGTTACTATTTTTTGTGTGATTCCAACTCCTAGCAACAGTAAAACTTTCAGAAGTTTACAATGTCATAGCAGACAAAGTAAAGTAAAGCTTGTTTATTAATTGCACCACTGAAATAGACATTGACATTTGGTATGAATTTATGGAAAAGTCATAGAAATGTTTGAAATGTAATGGGAAATTAAGCGTGGGAACCTTGACATGTGCTTCCTATGAATTACACAGAACAGGGTAGCATAGTGTGGTTAGGGTGTAACCCCCCTCCCCAGCCAAAAGGTAATGGGTTTGATCCCCAATGTCCACAGCCTACCTGTAGGCATCCTTGAGCAAGGTGCCTAGCCCCCCTACCTGCTCCTTAATGACCTATTTCTCAAAGTTCTCAAAGTTTCTAATGAAAGAAAGCCGCTCTACATAAATACACGATCGACATGCTCGGCCATGTTATGAGGCCGATTCTTTTAGGCTGACTATTTTTGTCATTCTTGAATTCCAGGGCGCATTCAAGTGATCCTTTTAGCTTTGATCCAGAATCCATGGCCAGCGCAATGGACAAATTACTCGGTATGTAGTGTACACACGGCAATATTGCAGTAGTATTTCTGCTCCCAAAAATGTGGAGCACCGTTTACTACTATTTCCTCGACTTCTGTTTGATATAAGTGTTTATGTTTAAGGGAAGACAGTGGAAGACTTGGACTCTGATGATCTCGAGGATGATGATGATGAAGACGACGATGACGATGATGAAGATGATGAAGATGATGAGGACAATGAAGACGTGAAAGCTGGTTTCTTCGGTTCCCAAGGGGAGAAAGAGGCAGAGACTCTAGACGGTCTTCGGAAATACATGGACCAAATGGACCACGAGTTGATGGACACAAACATTGGAAAGAGTTTCCATCAGAAGGTAATGTTGTCATTGCCTCTGCTATAATAAGCGCATGTGAAAGAAATGTGCTTATTTAGTCTTTGCCACAGTTCAGTAATTTTGCTTCATCTCATGCGTGAGATGAACCCTCCTTGAACTGATCAATCCATAAAAATCATCATTCCAGTAAAAAGAGGCCCGAACATGCATATAATAATAAAAATAATTAGAATTAGAATTAGAATAATAGTGCATTCAACTGATATAGCACCTTTCAAGGTGCTCAAAGACGCTTTAGACTGAAATGGGAGAATGCAAAGGTACGTGTAGAAGACGAGTGAGGAGTTAAACTAAAGGAAACATGAAAAGGGGATGGAAGGGAGAGGAAGGAAGAACTGATGAACGGCTGCTTGAAAAGGTGGGTTTTGAGGGCCTGTTTGAATGATGGCAGGGTGTCGCCTGTCAGATGTGGTTGGGGAGGCCCTGTCGCCTCAGGTCCGGAGCTTGGTCCTGGGGGTTTTGAGGGAGGTTGTGTCTGCAGACATGAGGCATTGGGTGGAGGAGGAGGTGGGAGAGGTAGGGAGGGGCCAGGTTATGTACGGCTTTGTAGGTGGTGAGTAGTATTTTTAAAGGGAATCCTGTATTTATCCGGGAGCCAGTGGAGGTTGTGAAGGATAGGGGTGATGTGATCTCAGCAGCGGGTGGAGGTGAGCATGCGAGCAGCAGTTCTGGACGTACTGTAGTTTGAACCGAGGATGCTGTTGCAGTAGTTGAGTCTGGAAGTAATGAGGGAGTGGATGAGTGTTTCAGCAGTGGCAGAAGGTAGTTTTTGTTTCCTGGTTGATGTGGGGTATGAACGATAGGGTGGGGTTGAGGATGTTTTCAATGTTGCGGACCTGGGTGGAGCGGGTGAGGGAGTTTGGGCCGATGAGGATTTCAGATTAATTGCAGTTGAGGTTGAAGTTCTGCTGCATCCATGGTTTTATGTCAGCGAGGCAGTGAGGTAGTGAGCTACCATATAGCTGCAATAAATCTGATATGTAATGGCTCACTGTATATTATCCCGCTTATTACACGGCTACTCAATCATTTGGCACAAAGAATCACAAAAAAAATATTTTATTGATTTAAAAAGTGATTTTATTGCTTCCTGTTAGTTTCTACGGTTGGGAATAGTGTCCATAGCAATTCATAGCAATCAACCTGCCAATCAGAAATAACAGACCGTAGAACGCCGTCATTGACCAATCAGAATCGAGTATTCCAACAAAGCCCAGTGTAATATTGATCTTCAACTGTTGCTTTTCTTCCCTACAGAATCAGGACAAGGAGCGTCCACCCAACAGCTCAACGCGCCCCGCTAAAGGAGAGGCTCACTCGCGAGGAGAAGAGGCAGCAGATCCAGAGGAGGAGGAGGAGGAGGAGATCCAGCCCCTGGATGTGGACCTTAACCTGGTCACTAACCTCCTGGAGTCCCTGAGCTCCCAGGCCGGCCTGGCTGGCCCCGCCTCCAACCTGCTGCAGAGCCTGGGCATCCACTTGCCCCCCAACAATGACCCTTGCTAAGTGAAAGAGAGCAGTGGTACGGTATGGCTGTGGCCAATGTGTGGCATGTATTACACACTCTTCAGCAGAAGTTAGTCATCACGATGGGATTGTTGTAATGTTCTCACTTATGAAAACCTCTCCTATGTTTTTGAGGATGTGAAAAAATGTTGGTGCAAACTGGTAAACATGTTGCCTTTCATGTTAGTTTTTTTTATACAGCACTTAAAAATAACATTGATGTAAGCAAAATAAAATAACTTTTTTTATAAATACTGTACCATCTTTATTTTATATTGTATAGTTACCTTTGAAGCTGTAAGTCATTGGCAAGAAGATTCCTAACAATACATTTAAAGCAGATTCCTTCACATTCCTGTCATTAACTAGTTCAACATTACCCCTGACATGACACCAATTCCCCATTCTTCTATATGTGGTGAAGCATTCGTTGTTTATCAAAGCAGTTGATACAAAGGACCCACTATGAGCTACTACTCAATACCAATATCAGAAGTTATTTTAGTCAATACAAGTTATACATTACCTAGGTTGTATTTTAATCAATTTTGAAGTTATGTATTTTTTCTTTTTGCGTGTGAAACCCTTCTATACAATGGCTAGTCATTGTACAGTCATTATCCCTTGTTGATGTTCACAAGGGATGTATGGGTTTGGCAGCAAAACAATGGTCATATAAAGAATCGGCATTACACAGCACACAATACACTAATTTGAATACTGCTAAATTGGGAGAAACTAGTACTGAATACTACCAGTGTGTCTACTTGTAAACGCGTTGTAACATAACTTTGTAAGAGTGAGTTATATATTGCATTATGAGCAATACGAATTTGCTAGTGGCTTATAACTCTTTTGTGCACCTTTTTTAAATAAATTGTAATCCAACTTAAAAAAACAAAATACAACAATACTGTCTTTTAAAGCTCTGCATGCAGCAGGTATACTGTCTTGGACACTACAACGCCGCCTCCTCACTTAGTTATGGACGTAGAACACCAAAGAGAGGAGAGGTCCAGTCAGCCCACGCGCCGCCGCGAGCAGCGCAGCGGCAGCGAGCGGCGAGGAGCGCAGGGCGGTCAAGCCGACCGCCGAGTGCAACGCCGCCCCCAGCAGGAGGAGTGCCAGCAGGTAGCCGTAGAAGAGCAGGCAACACCAGCTGCCCTCTCTCAGCGCCCGCCACGACCCATCTGGGTGGAGCAGGCACAGCAGGCCCAGAACCCCGCTCTGGTTGACCAGATGGGTGTAGTACAGGTCTACAGAGGAGGCCTGGTGGTGGTGGTGCTGGTGGTGGTCAGCCTCGGAGACTTTGGCCAGCCATGCGAGTGCGAGGCCCTGCAGGATGAGGCTCAGAGGAGCGTAGAGGTACTCCAGAGGATGGGTGGCTGACACCGCGCCCTGGGACCCTGCGAGGTGAGATGGATGGACAGGTGGTCCTTTTAGTTTTTCTTGGCTGCTTGTCAGACAAAGCAAGCACATTTAAGACTCACTTGTGATGGCATTTGCAGTTATTCAACATTTTATCGATTCATTTGTTAGATTGATCGACTATGAAAATAATTATTAGTTGCAGCCCTAATGACGTGCATACCAAAAAAAGCTGCTAAAAGACTAAATATAGCAAATAGAAAAATAAATCAATAAAAACCAGAGGTATGTAGCCTACCTGTGATCACCAGGGACGCGCCACTAAGCAAGGCGATCAGCACGGCGACGTGGGCCGAGGGCGGCGCGGCCAGCCTCAGGCCGTGGCTCCAGCCCACGGCGACCAGGGGCAGCAGGCGCACGGCGGCGGGGAAGAGGCCGGCGTCCGCAGAGCCGTTGGCCTGCGCCCACATGGCCAGCGCCGCCTGGGCGCCGTCACAGATGGCAGGCACCAGCAGCCTCTCGCCCAGGGCCCCAGAGTATCTCTTCAGAGGCACCAGGTGGAGGATGTGGAGGAGATTGAACACGAGCAGAGAGACCACTACCTGGGCAGGGTGTCGAGAGGATGTTAGGTCTGTGGTGTTTATTTTGGGAGGATGTTGTCCTTTGTGTTAAAGCCAGGCAGAGCCAGAGCTCACGTATTTTGTTGTATGTCTAATACACAAAGTTGAACTTGAACTTGAACTTGAAGAGGAAATATAGTATATAAATAAGAGTCTAGATGATGACATTAGGAGTTCAGAAGCGGCACATTGTGTTATGGATGTAATACGAATGGGATAAAATGAAACAATACAATACAAGTATTATAAAAAAATAATATGGGAAATATGGACTGGGATTGGAATTTGTAGTGTATTACCTTTTTTTTTTCTTGTCAAAGATGTTGGCAGAAAAAGGTTTGTTTAAGTGAACAATGTTAATTTTGGTTCATAAAGTGGAATAAGTGTTTTTCTCTTAATTCCTTCTGATGTGCATGCTTAGATTGAAGGAGATGGAAACATAGGGAGAACCAAAGATTCAGATCATATGGCTGCATAAAGATTACAATGCTACACAAGACACGTCGACCTTGACACAGGTCACAACAACGCACATTAGAGTTGAGCGGGTCTGATGTTTAGTTTAATGTACAACATGTTCATGCGTTGAACATTAAACCTGATTTCCTATTTCAAGCAAAACACTCTCACACACAGTATAATATAGTCATATAATAATTGCAACCTCTGATTATGCTGGTTCAGGTTGGATAGTTGAAAGCAGTTTAATCAAATGCCATACTACCATCAAAAACAACATGGATACACTACTGGCTAAATTCACATTCTGCAACTAGACCAACACAGCATCAGTATAAACAGTCCTATCAGATCACTACACACATCAAAGCAGCGGGTATACCGACCTGGGCAAAGCAGAGGGCCACCACGTAGGGGTAGTGATACTGCGGGATGAAAACGCTCGCCACAAAACGGTGGAGCTTGTCAGCCAGGCCGTAGATCACCAACACCGTTGACCAGAGGACCGGGACCGTGGTGGGCTTCCACGAGGGGTGAGCCGGGAGACCCTGCAGTGTCGGGGCGCACCACCTCCACCACCTCCACCACCAACACCCCTTCCTGGACTTGGGAAGAAGACAGTGATGTTATGTACAAAGTGTGTCTGCGGTAGGGGCACACACGGTCCAGGCAATGTTTGACTGTGCAACCTTGACTGTATTTCAGGGACGTCACTGTGTTGGAGTGACGTCTAGCATTTTGATTAGGCTACTTGTTCATGCTGCATATATGTTTTTTCTGCAGGACATGGTGGGTTTCTGCTAATGAATAACCACTATATGATTTAATTTATTCAACCATTCACCTTTACTCCAGTGGCAAAATGCAGTAGTGTAAAATGTATTTGTTGAGAAAGGGTTTTTGGAAAGCCAATAAATGTACGACTTTCAACGTGCATTTTGTTTGATTGTGTTCTGGTCTGTGAGTAGCTATTCATACATTCAAACTCAATTACAAATACTACAAATTAATGTCTTTCAAGTGTGAAAAATGTTTGTTTTTTGTATGCAGTCCGTATAAGAATTAAGAAAATATATACAATCATTTTATTCCTATACCCACTGTGGACAAAATAAAGAAAAAAGAAAAATTCCAGAAAGCCAGCATATCTACTCACCATCTAGCCGTTACAATAACTTAATGTTCATTGCAAACTCTCCGTCACCATTTCTCCAACAAATCCCATTTCAGATTGTCGTAAGCCATATTTCTGTTTCTATGACTCAAACTCATACTACAATTTAAAGATAACTTAAACAATAAATAAATTATATATTGAAAGATTTCCAAAGAGACCATTTATTTAAAAAAGGTAAATCTCAACTCTCTTGCTCTCACTCTCTCTCTCTCTCTTTCTCTCGCTCTCTCTGTCCTCTCTTTTAAAGCCTGCTTGGTAAAGGACATTCAAATCAATGGTTTCATGGACTTTGGTTTGTTTATCCCAAGTGCAGCACACTGACCCAGCTGCAAACCTGGATAGAGGACGTAGCATACCTGACAGGTGATGTTCTTGATATATTTGATCAAAATGTGTAAACATCAATTAAATAATTAATTAAAACAATAACAAAAATCTGTGGAATTGCATAATAATATAATAATGTTATTAAGAATAAAATAATACTTCACTTAATTACTACTTGATTTAATTTAAATGTATTTTGTTTTTACATAATGTGTTTTTGTATAATCGATACCTCTATCAAACCACCATTCCTAAGCAATGACCACCACACAGACCTTCACCACCTGAACACATGAGCTATTCGAAAGCGACCTGAACAGACCGCCTAGTAGTGTTTTGTAATTGATCACTTCAAGGAAAGTACGGTGAGTGACACCCATTGCCCATCTTTTCACTCTCTCTGTTCAACTCTGACATCCGTATATGACATTCCTGACAGTTGCCCCCCATTCCTGACAGTTTAAACCAACACCCCCCCCGGCCCCGGCGGGCCCCCCCCGCCCCGCCGGGCGCGCGGCCCGGGCCCGGGGCGGGGGGGGGTGGGGGGCGGGGCGGCGAGAGAGAGATGGAGTGGAGAAGAGAAGAAGAGAAGGGGAAGAAGAGAGAGAGAGAGAAAACAAGAGCAGCAACGCCTTCCCCATTTACTTTTGTCTGTCTAAGTGTGAGGGGCGGGGGCGGGGGGGGGGATTCCTCGTGTAGGAGGGTGATGACCGCAGCCGAGAGCGCTGTGGGACTCGTTGTGCAGCGTGTGTGTGACTACGGAGTCGCGTGTGGTGCCACAGGGGAGCCGGCAGCGAGGAGGAGAGGAGGTGGCTGGAGACCCGACTGGCTGTGATGATGCATGATGTCGTGTGTATGACATCCCTGAGGGGCCCGGGGGCTGGGAGACAGCGGAGGCTGCATAACTTACAATAATAACAGTGTGTCTGTGTGTGTGTGTGCAGATTTGTTTTTTTGTGTGTGTTTGTGTGTGTGTGTGTGATTGTAGTGTGCATGTGCCATAGTTATCTTATCAGCAGATTGTTTTGTCTGTTCCCCATAGATGTGACCGAAATGGAATGCAAGTCCAAGTTTGTGCTGAAAATAATAAAAGGGAGAGACAGAGAGGGAGAGAGAGAGAGGGAGAGGGAGAGAGAGAGAGAGAGAGAGGGAGAGGGAGAGAGAGAGAGAGAGAGAGAGAGAGAGAGAGAGAGAGAGAG
>JAOPJI010000037.1:12633194-12644087 GCA_027122695.1 Merluccius productus | reverse complement strand
GCTGCTGGAGTGGATCCGGCGCACCACCCCCTGGCTGGAGAACCGCACCGCGGAGAAGACCATGGGCGAGATGCAGAGGAAGCTGGAGGACTTCCGGGACTACCGGCGGATGCACAAGCCCCCCAAGGTGCAGGAGAAGTGCCAGCTGGAGATCAACTTCAACACCCTGCAGACCAAGCTGCGCATCAGCAACCGGCCCGCCTTCATGCCCTCCGAGGGGAAGATGGTGTCTGTAAGTCTGGCGTGGCATCCTTGCACCACCACCACCACCACCACTGCCCATCAGCTTTGATGGGCTTTCCATAGTTCCTACACACTTAGTGTAGGAACTTCCGACTGTGTGTTGTACCGCCTAGCCATTCAGGGTTAAAGTTTTTTTTGTTCAATGAACATCATACGAAACAACAACAAACAAACTTTATTCCTGACAATATCACTCACAATGTCCGCCCTGCGTTTCGATTTAAGAGACGTATGTATGAGATAGATTTTCTCTCATTTGCCTCACTGAGACTCTGGCGGCTTTGCCGATTTTCCTCGACAGCAAATTCAAACCCCACATCATGCACACCATACAAAACAACAACAAACACACTTTATTTTCTGAGCCCAAGGGTTTGGAATGAACGCTTGCGTGGGCTGTGTGTGCGTTGTGTTGTCATCCAGGACATAGCCAGTGCCTGGCAGGGCCTGGATCAGGCCGAGAAGGGCTATGAAGAATGGCTGCTCACAGAGATCCGCAGGCTGGAGAGACTCGACCACCTGGCGGAAAAGTTCAGACAGAAAGCCACTACCCATGAGACCTGGGCCACCGGTCAGTCCACCCCCCCCCCGGTGTTGTTTTTGCCTCTTTTTTATGTGTGTGTACACCGGTTTGGTTTTTAGTTGTCTGTCTTCCGTTGAATTGGTTTGTAAGCCTGTGCCCTTCTGCACTGTGGACTGTTTAGCTGTGTATCTCCTGTTGGTCCTTCTGTCTAATTTACATTGAGTCGATTTTCTGTCCAGATCTTTGTTTTTTTCATTTCGTTTGTTACATCATTTTCTCTTCATGACCTCTTGTGTAATTTCCTCCCCTCGAATAGCCTTTTGTTCAATGCTAGCCGAATACATCATTTATCTCTTTTTTTTAATCCATCTTAATTTCGCCTCAAGTCTTTCTAAGTGCATGTCTCCTGTGTCATGTGTAGGCAAAGAGCAGATCCTGTCCCAGAAGGACTATGAAACAGCCTCGCTGACAGAGATACGAGCTCTGCTGAGGAGACACGAGGGCTTTGAGAGTGACCTGGCAGCCCACCAGGACCGAGTGGAGCAGATTGCCGCCATCGCACAGGAGCTAAAGTATGTACTTACATAATGATCCATTATCTTTTTTTTTTTTTAATCCAACCTTCTGCTTATTCATTAATTCCAGTAAATAACCATTCACTAGATTGTTGTGTATTGACATTTTTTGTGAAATATTTTTTTAAAGCCAATTTTGTTCACTATGTAAGGAATAATGTACAGCAAGCTGGTTATTATTGCAAATTAAACCCCGACAGGGGGATGCAGGACCCAACGCAAAGCGGACAGGTCTTGATTATCCTTTTTATTATATGGCTACTAACTGAAGAAATCAATCATTTGACACAGAATATAACAAAACAATGATTTTATTAATTTAAAAATTATTTTTATTGCATCCGCTAAAAAAGTGTGTAGCATTAAGCTTTTGAGCATTACACCCAAGAAAGTATTAAGTTTAAAGTAAAAATTGAAGTTTTGAAGTAGGTTCTATGCAAACAATACAATCAATATTGTACATTGAACATTGAAACTCATTTTGTGGCAGTTGCCCCTGCTATACAGGACACAGGTAGATGTTTTAGAAAGCCAGTTTATTGGCGAGTTGGCAAGCGGTTTACAAGCCAGCGCACATGTTACATGCTGTCATGGCAGAGGCTCTTTTCCCTAAGTGTGTGTGGCGATAGCTGCTTTATCCTGGGTGCCTTGATTGCTCTCATGCACCACAGGTCTGCAGCCCCACCCAGCCCCAGTGTCTAATCAGTCTGACTCAGGCTAGGTGAGGCTGCTTAACCCAGCTATCAAACCACACACTCCACACATTTTTGTATATATATATATATATATTACTTCAAAACTCTGGTTACACAGGATACGTGTGCAGACCCCACAGGTCCTTCTCTCATTCTAAACTGTTGTTTTCAACAAAGCTACTCTGCCCTGCGCCACCCGGCAGCACCGTTCAAAATCAGCAGCGCCCAGCACCCCCAACTTCACAACACCATTCAAAATCAGCAGCGCACCTCCGTCTTTTACAATAACAAGACTCCAAACAAGCAATCTGTTGTATACCCTGAGCTTCTCGACCGGTGGGAGCATCACTTTTTTATTAAGAAACGTTCAGGTGTGGAGCTCACAATCGCATGCATGCGTCTATATATATATATATATATATATATATATGCACTCGGTCAATCTCTCTCATGCACTCAGTCAATCTGTGTTTGTTTGTGCTTTGAAAGACTACGTGTACAACAGCAACATAATGGGTATGTCTGTACGCAACAACAACCAACAACATGTCAGGCTGCTTTCACATTGAAACATAGATGCTCAATTCAGTTTGCTCAGTTTATTTTTAGTCACTTTTGCTCTAACTGTCCATGTTGTGATTGCATGGCCAGATTTAAAAGTGGACGAGATCACAAAAAGGTTTTAGGTAACATGTTTTTTTCTAACCAGATTTTTCCAATTAGTAATCAAAGACAACAATGCGTCTACTTTTACCCTGCTGCACTTTGATTGGACACAGACAACTTCCTGTTTCATGTTAAGCTGATTCACTTGAGTATGCCTACCAGCAGTGTTTTAGCTTGGTGGCATAATGGCTCTGGGGATGTTAAGGTAAGCAGTACTTTTCAACTGTTTCTTATAAACTGATGTATAAATGTATTTCTTAATGATAAATATTAAAGTATTCTAACACTTCAAAATGTATTTATTTCCAGTACATGGCTCCTTATTGCAGTGTTTGGACACCATACCCATTGCTCCCCTGTTAAAAATGGTGATTACAATAAAAAATGTAGATGACTCAGTTCTACTACGTTGGTTTAACTTATAACTTCAAAAGTTTTTTTTTTCTTTCCAGGTTGGCGTCAGAATGAGCCTGATTTGTATGGCGCCTTCGCCAACATGGCTTCTTCTCCAAGCCGCAACAATGGCTTTTCTAAAGGTGCTTATTTTGACCCTGGATATGAAACTCAAAATGGTGGCCCCTTCCAACCTGCTGCTCTGTTTCCATATCAGCCAATGAAAGAGGAAGTACTTCCTGATCCTGTTCAAGGTTATGATGGCTTAAGTGTTCCTGAAGGTTACCCAGCAAGCTATAGCTCTACTCCGGTAGGTTCACGTGGTGGTGGTACTTCCAAGGGATGGGGTCCACAAACCACAGGTGGTACCAGCGCCATGCGTATTTCACCAACGCCGTTCCAAGCTGGAGAGCTGGTACGCTCTGAAGCAGCCTATGACGGCGGTGACTCAGAAAGTGAAACAGAAGAACATGCCTTCGTAGTGCCTCCACCATCACACCAACAGGTATTCCAGCCTGGCGAGATGACCAACTTTGAGTCCCTCTACGAACATGGGAATTACCAAGGGGAAACTCGGCAACGAGAATTCACGCCTGAACGACAGACGACTGAATCTGCAGGTGAAGAGCCTGCCATTGTAGCGTTGTTTACTGCCGCTGGTGGTGACGCTTTGGCATGGTTGTCGCTCGGGAACATGGTCGACCTCCACAGGAGGGGTCTGCTGCTTCCAGGCACGATGAACCACTACATGTCTGAATACGAGGAAGGCGGGTCTAATCGGGAGGAGCAGCATAAACCACGTCCTTCTGCACGGAAGGCGCCCTATAGGGGCTATATTGATGAACTATATTGGTGAACAAAAACAGCTGCATGACGACGGCCTCAATGTAAGGGAGTTGTACTGGTTGATTCTTGCCTGTCTACATGAAATGACTCGCCGCTGTTGCCTGCTCTCCTTTTTACTTGTTAAAATAAAAGTTTGCTCGAACTGGCTCTTCAATTAATTTATCCAACTGCAAGTTCAGTAACAACTTTTAAACCTTGTGACTATTTTCTCATTTTGGCTATTTTGTCAGTCTTGTCTGTCTTGCCATTTACCAATGGCCTATTTATATCTAAGAAATGGCGTATTCACATACACCCACATTGGTGCACAATGGTGTACATTTCAACTGCTGCGAAACTGGATCTTGGCTTGCACCAACAGCAATTGTGGCTGCCCTCCACCACAGCCAGATGTCAGCATAACCCTGCCCCTACTGTGTTTTCAGTGAACTGGACTACCATGATGTAGCTGCTGTTAACCAGCGCTGCCAGGCTATCTGTGACCTATGGGACCAGCTGGGGACACTCACTCAGAAGAGAAGGGAAGCGCTGGAGGTGAGGCGACATTCCTTTCGATGGCCAACAATGTCCGTTGGCTTTGCAAACATGATATCAAAACTGTTCACTTAAGCCATTTAAAATGCAGTTCTCCGTCCTCCCCTGTACTAACTTGACCTAGTCAAGTACACCATGCAAGACTTGCTGGGTGCCTGCCAGATCCTAGGTGTAAATGGTCCAGACATGACGAGTCATTATAGGGATAAATGAATTCCCTCCCACAGCCCTAAGCCCCCTTGGTCTAGATTGGTGGTGTGGTGGTGGGGGGGGGGGGGTTGCAGTAGGGCGCTGTCTGGGGACTGTCTGTCCCGGATGTGTCTGGATGAAAGCCCACCGGCCACTACATATGAGCTCCTCTGATCCTCTGCGGTGTGGCGGGCCTGGAACAGTGTGTGGGATTAGCCTGAGTGAGTGACATGCACAGGGGCCTACTTTCTGTGACTCTCCCTCCCCCCGCTGCAACCCTGTAGTGGTGGGGCGCAGTTGTATCCAGGATTAGCTGTCCAAGCAGGTGAAGGGGATGTTTGTTTTCAGAATAGTCTTGGTGATATTTAGATCACTACTCATCTGCTCCAAAAAAAAAAGTGTCATTAAATTGTAGCAATGGAAATTTCAAGACTGTTCCCAGTGTACTGTATCTACTGTAGTATACTGGTCCATGCATCATGTTCATACCCCAATGTATAAACAGGACTCACAACACGGGCATGACCACTAGGAGTCCTATGTCCTAAAGATGATAATTTATCTGGTGTTTCTATGGCCTTGTCGCTGGTGTTCCTCAGCGGACAGAGAAGTTGCTGGACACCATTGACCAGTTGTTCCTGGAGTTTGCAAAGAGGACGGCTCCCTTCAACAACTGGATGGAGGGAGCCATGGAGGACCTGCAGGACATGTTTATCGTGCACACCATCGAAGAGGTCCAGGTATGTCAAGAAAAAATGCTGTCCAATAAATCCACTCGCACTTGTTTAGTGTGTAGTGTAGAGTACATTATACATGGACTTTTTCAAGTAATCAGGAGGGACACTTTGTTTATTCTCCTATCCGTTGTTTTGAAAGTCTGTTATCCGCATGGGTAGTTAGTCCCCTTATAAAATACTGCAGCGTTTCACAAAACTGCAATTTGTAACACCACTCTGAGGAGTTATTCATAATGTATGCCATTTGGTGGACGCTTTTATCCAAAGTGTGAGTGCGTACATTTTTTAGCATGGGTGGTCCCGGTGGGAACATTCATTTACTGAGTGACCATGGGCTTTTTGTTCACTCCTTCCTTTCTCTCCCACCCCGCTCTCTCTAGAGTCTCATTGCAGCTCACGAGCAGTTTAAGGCCACGCTCCCCGAGGCGGACGGAGAGCGACAGGCCATCGTGGGGATCCACAACGAGGTGCAGAAGATCTCCCAGAGCTATAGCATTCAGGCCAGCACCGTCAACCCCTACTGTATCATCACCATGGAGGATCTCCTCAACAAGTGGGACAAGGTGACTGGAAATGGTGCAGATGGATTGATGTCTGCATCGACCACATCAAAAACAGTACTGAAACAACCCAGAAATAAACAAACAAACTTTTGTCTTAAATAATGCACCATGTGCCTGTTTTTAGATTAAGAAGCTGGTTCCTCAGAGAGATGGCTCCCTACAGGAAGAGATGGCACGCCAGCATTCCCACGAGAGACTGAGACGACAGTTTGCTGCCCAGGCTAACCTCATCGGACCATGGATTCAGGCCAGGATGGAGGTGGGTCTTCAGACATAATCCAGAAAACCACTGGGCCCTTTTCTTCTAAGAACATACATTTCATTTTCATTAGATACCATTCTTAATAAGAGAGTGCAGCATTTGATCCTCCAAAAAGATCATCCTATGTTGTCTTGGCAGGAGATTGGCCGCTGTTCTCTGGAGCTGGGAGGGGCGCTGGAGGACCAGATGACCCAGCTGAAGCAGTGTGAGCATGTCATCGTTGCTTATAAACCCAACATCGACAAGCTGGAGGGAGACCACCAACTCATTCAGGAGTCGCTGGTGTTTGATAACAAACACACCAACTACACCATGGAGGTAAACTGACACCCTAGGGAGCTTTGGCAAAATAAGTTATAAAATAATGTGAATCTACTCACACAGCCCATTTCCTAACCCCATCTATATACAGTATATATAGCTACTTCCTGCCTTGGCAGTTCCATCTTTCTAAACCTGTAATTTCACTGTATAAAAAAATGTATATATTATAAAATGTTTGGCATATACGTGACACCCCCCCCCCCCCTACACACACACAATCAACAGCACATCCGGGTGGGCTGGGAGCTACTGCTGACCACCGTCGCCCGCACCATCAACGAGATTGAGACCCAGATCCTGACCCGGGACGCCAAGGGCATCAGCCAGCAGCAGATGAACGAGTTCCGGTCCTCCTTCAATCACTTTGACAGGGTACGCTGCTGCCGCTCTGACACCATTTTATATACTGAGGTCAGTGGTTAGAAAAGGTATCTATATTTCCTAGAAGCTACAGGACCAGGGATAGATATCATTTCCAGGTAACTGTTTTTTTTTCCAGACTGTTGATCTGCTCTCCATTAACCTCTGCAAAGAGCAGACACAAACAAGACTAGGTGAAAACCTAGTATGTGGCTGGACCGTGAATCTGTCCTTAGCGCTCGCTAGATAAAGAATGAACAAGTAATAAACAGAGTGCTTGTAAACAGTCTTTGAGGACGTAAAACAGGACTGTCCATGCCTATTTATTTTGAAAGAGCATCGCCCAATAGGGAAACGACCACAACCATGTAATCATCAACAACATCACTCACTCCGACCCATGGTGTAACTATCACTCACTCGACTCACTGACAGAGTGTCGCAGATACAGGGCTGGCCTCAGGCCTACATCTGCTGTACCGACTAAAATTTCAAATTTAAGATCCAGTATTTTACTGGCACACAGCTGTGTGTTCTGATTGCGACTTTGTAATTTTTATCCCATGTTACTAATGCTCTTACACTAACGGTAATACATCTGACCTTTTGGATTTTTCACTCTTAGAAGAAGAACGGAGCAATGGAGACAGATGACTTCAGAGCTTGCCTCATCTCCATGGGTTATGATTTGGTGAGAGCTTGGTGTTGCTATGGTACATCAATTCCATGAACTAATAATGATTTGTTTATTTTTCTAACAACCAATGAACATGCCTCTTCTCTCTCTTACCCCGAATAATCGATGACCAGGGAGAGGTGGAGTTTGCCCGTATAATGCTGTTGGTGGACCCCAGTGCCTCTGGCGTAGTTTCCTTCCAGTCCTTCATTGACTTCATGACCAGAGAAACGGCCGATACAGACACAGCCGACCAGGTTGTGGCTTCCTTCAGGATCCTGGCAACTGACAAGGTAGATTTTTTTTTTGTTTGTTTGCGTTTTATCTATTGTTCCCTTTTCTTCTGAAAAACAGATTTGGGGGTAATCTACTACAATCATTGTTATTTAAACACACGGGCACGTTGTGACAGACGCAGAAAGTGTTGACATTTTTGCGGCAAAATAGACTTGAGTCCTATTTGAGGCAAGCAAACAAGTACAGCCCCGCTATGTTGCGCCTCATGTGCTTTGTGCTTGCGACAAATACGAGGTGTAATTTGCGCTCCGTATGCTTTGGGCTTAATGGTCTCAAAGTGTTTTATGTTAATTGTATTGAAGACTTGAAGACAATGTGATAGTAGTATTCACAGCATATCGTGCTTCCATAATTTGATATTTGCAAGTAACCTATAACAGGATATTGGTGTAGGACAAAATGTCAAGAGGTATGCGATTTTGAGTCCTCAGGATTTAATTGGATCCACAGATCCAATCAATAATTTGTTTTCACATTTTGTTAAGTGAGTGAGCCAATATCACTTTAAATAAGACCGTTTTATGTTCATATTGACTTTAAAATGTCTTAAAGTCTCCCCGCATTGTACCGCCTTCATACAGTCCTGTAATTCTATTGCTTTGTTCAGCTCTGCAGAACATCCCTCAATTATGCCATCTGTCTGTCTGTCCATCCCAGCCTTACATCCTGGTGGAGGAGCTGAGGAGGGAGCTTCCCCCGGACCAGGCTGAATACTGCGTCATGAGGATGCCTCCGTACAAGGTCCCTGGAGCACCACCGGGGGCGCTGGACTACACTGCCTTCTCCACTGCGCTTTATGGGGAGAGCGACCTTTAACCCCTCACCCACAATCTACTCTGCTATTGATATTAATTTTGGCTCAACCCCCCCCCCACCACCACTTCTTGTGGGCATCTCCCACCCTTCCTATCTTTGGAAGTATTTTTGTTGTTTAAAGATAAGGAGATGACTGTTATATGAAATCTGTTTGTGGTGTCAGCCATTAGATGTTTGTTTATTGCGCTTCAATCATGATGCACATTATGAAATTGTCTTGGATTGTCTTTTTCAATTGACATTGCCCCTAAAATGAATTAAATTGTGTCACTACAACTGTTCAATTTCCATTTGTGCCCCAACATGCATTAAGATTGATGAATTTGTTTTTCAATTTCTGTTAGCTGGTGTTGATTCAGATCAGGCTGAACAGACTTATTTATTGCAATAAAACAAAATCAAGAGATGAAGATAAATTATGAAATTATGCAACACAATCCATCACAAATGTCAGACAATATTGTCTGTCAAAATGTGTTGGAACAGCGAGACTATAACTGTAGCACTTGCTTACCTAAATGATTGTATCCTCAAGCTACATAATGTTTAAATTTAAAAAAAGCGTTGTAAATGAATGATCCCTTTTTCTGAATGGTTAAATAAATCAGTGTTGGAGCATTTCCAGTTGGTAATTTGGTGGGCAGAGAATCAAATCATTTTAAATGTTTAAAATTTGTGTTGGGAGTATTTAGTGAGATGAAATTTGTACTGAACATCATTGCATTCAATAAAACGATTTGACTGACAAACATGTGAAAAAAATAAGTCATTATTTCTTATGGTTGTGCATTTCAATCGAGCTCCAGAGATAAATGGCCAAATAGTGAATCATGGCCATGAAATAGGCTACTGATGAGGAGGATGGATGGGGGGGGGGGGGCTTGGTCCACAACATTTACTGCACTGACTAACATGTGGGGTAATGATCTGGGGTGTGTGTGTGTGTGTGTTAGATCGGCGTTTTACAGTTAATTTCACCTCATTAAGATGTGCAGCTACTCCCCGTTCTACCCAATGGGCCCTTTTTCACAGCAGGAGTAACACAGGTGTAGTTCATCACGTCCATTATGGGGCCATTTAGGAAAAAAGACACAACCAGTCCGGTAAATACAGACTAGATGATAAATAAAACCGACCTAATGTTAAAACAACGACAGGAACGGGAAGTTAACTCTAGCCCTGTCAAAAAAGGGGTCCAATTATGCAAATCAGTAAAGTAATTGTCATCTAGGCCACGCCCACTACTGCTAAGCATCGCGCGCGCTGCTCCCAGACCGTCACCACCTCCAACCGTTCTCCTCCTCCTTCTCCTTCTTCTCCTTCACCTCCTTCTTCTCCTCCTTCTCCTTCTCCTTCTTCTCCTCCTTCTCCTTCTTCTCCTCCTCCTTCTCCTTCTTCTCCTCCTTCTCCTTCTCCTCCTCCTCCTTCTTCTCCTCCTTTTCCTGGCTGGTGAAGATGGACGAGGCCAGGGACAGCGAGGACGACATTCAGTTTTTACGCACGGTAAGTTAGTTTATTTATTTATTTATTTAAACAGTTTTTATCTCTTTTATTCACGTATGTGTGTGTGTGTGTGTGTGTGTGATTAATGATGAGTTTCACCAGAGCGACCATGAAATACACTTGTTGGCTAGCTAAGTTAACGCTACCTTGTACAAAGTGGGCTGTTTTTATGCGTAATATGTCTTATTTGCACTGCAAAACCCACACTCTTACTAGTAAGTTAGTCCTAATGCTGGCTAGCTATTTTATTTTTTATGCTAGCTAAGTTATTGTTTTTATTACCTTTTTTTATTTATTTTGTATGTATTGTAGGCTAGTTGTAGGCTACTGTACATCATCACGTGTATGCGTCATTAAAAGTTTCAATAGTTGGCATCATACCACATAACTTAATAACATTTTGCTCACATTGTAATGCAGTAAATTGAAACCTTTTAAACAGCGTTTCGTTTTTTTAAAATAATCTTTGTGTCCAGACTAGAGATTTGTTTTATCGTCGTTATCATTGTTCCTATCATTGTTCCACTGGGAGTACTCGCTAACATCTTGCTATCTGTACCCTCTCTGATAGACATGTCAGACTCAGCGTGTGACTGATGTGCATTAAACACACGCACACACACACACACACACACACACATGCACACACACACACACACACACACACACACACACACACACACACACACAC
>JAOPJI010000037.1:12613965-12628206 GCA_027122695.1 Merluccius productus | reverse complement strand
GGTGCCCCCCACTGCACCCCTCAATTGTTACATTATCATTATTGATGTATTATAATTATATTGTCTCATTATTATAAAAATACTGACAGAAAAATAGTGTTCTGCTATAGAATCAAATAATGAAAAACTTATGATGATACTGTAGGTGGCATTAGCTCATGAATTACTTCAGACTAAATATAGGTAGCATGAAGAGAAAAAGTAACACAACACTTGACTTAATAATAGAAAGTTGCCTACATATTTGATTGTGTAGAAGCAACAGTGAAATCCAGACGATGGGATGGCTACTAATTACAGACTGAAAACTGAATGCCGAAATAATTTGTCTCTCGTCACAAAGTGCGCTCGCATGCTATTTCTTGTTATGTTATATTGTTATACCATTGTGTGAGACCATTTCTGTTGGAATTTACCAGAGCCCTCAGCACATCGGCACCATGCACACACAGTTTGCAAGCGCACATCAGCACCGTGCACGCACACATCAGTGCACAGTGCACCTCTCACACACCTCAGCACCGCTGCAGAAAAAAAATCGTAGGGGCAACACTGACAAGTATTTTTCACAAGAAAATGTTCGACTGTATAATTCTGCATTAGGCAGAGTTTGATGAAGCCGTAGTATCGCTCCAAGAATCATTCTCATCAGTACTACATTCACATGTATAATTACTCTTTAAATAGATGGTGGTTCTTGCAGCCCATTTTTATCACATTATACGTGACTTTACAGATGGAAGAATAAATGGGGTGCGGCCATTATTCCTTTTCAATGAGCTGAGAGTTGAGTTGAGGGAATCTAATTGGGGGCAGTGACACAGACATGCCCTCTAGCCTTGTTATATATGCGTGGGACTTGAAACCCAGCTTTAGCCTGACTGGTCTCTGGTGGTACCTGTAGGCTACCTGAAAGGAGGAGACACACTCCGGCTGCTCCATGGACACAGCGATGCCTGCCTCACCCTGCCCTCCAAAGAGCACGGAGAGGAGCTGCACAGGTCAGTCAGGAGGCTAATGTCAAAGCTAAATGCTGTCTTCCTCTCCCATACGGACTGAATGCAAAGTGAACCGTGTCGGCAAGGACATTTAAAGCTTGACTCGAATGTTGTAGTACTGTAAAATCCTAAATGAACGTGAATATACAGTAACCTAATGAAACCTTTGTTGTGCCAAGTCTTGCATGAGAAACACTGGCAGTTTCAAACATGACAATGTATCCCCATAATGACAAATAATTTCATGGTTAATTACTAAACAATGACCCAAAAACCATGACTACTAACAATGACAAGGCGGTCATTGCGATGTGACATCGCCATGCATAAGCCCCATTGTGGTGTTCCAGAACAATCCATTATGGGATTGGCTCGGTGTCCAGCCAGGCGTGCTCCCTCTGGAGACTGGAGATTCTGCGTGTCATGTAAGTAGTACGAGTTATGCAGGCACTCTGTATTGGTTTAAACATGGTGGTGGTGTCGAAGCAGCAGAGTTAGATTCTGATCTGTATTGAATATTAGTTTTTTTGTTTGCCGGCAAAAAAAAGTTAACTAAAAACATTGGACAACTATCAAAAAGAAAAATGGAATGGGATTACCAGAGCCTGCAGTGTATTTACTGTCTTTCATCATGTTGTGCATGTACAGCGATGTTTGAGTTTTGTTGAAACTGAATGTACTATCAAATCCTGATGGAATCTGTTTTTAAAGCAGCAGGTACTGTGGACATTCCTGAGTACTGATTATATTATTTGAACTTGCTGTCCTTGTGTTCAAATATGAAACATGCACAGACTTAAAAAAATAGAAATACAATACACAATAAAACAACAGCAACAACAACATGACACGTTTGTTGTCCTATTTGTGGACAGGTGGAGCAGGAGCCATGCGCGCTGGGGCCAGCCGTTCCGCCTGCGTCACCTGACAACTGGAAAGTACTTGGGGCTGACGGAGGAAGGCGGCCTTCATCTGGTGGGGCGCAGCAGAGCTGATGTCGGCACCACCTCTTTCTGCTTCCAGCCCTCAAAGGTCAGAGGTCACATGCTAAAATATACCTTGAGACACGTCTGTGGCGTGAGGATGTGCTATTAGTAGTGCATATACCATACAGTTTTGAAGGACTTTTCACAACCTTACACGATATATATGCAGTATGATTCCAGTGTTTTGCCTTGTTTGCTTTATCTTCTTATATTGTGTAGCATAGCATTTTCGGATTACTATTGTGTATTGCTTATCCCCTGTGTATTTTATCTTGTTTTCGGTCTCACTGTTTGCTACTGAAACTTGAATGAATAATAAAGTATTTATCTGTCTGTCTGTCTAGGAAAAGATTCACCCATGCTCTAAAAAGGATGTGGATGGCATGGGCTCGGCAGAGATCAAGTATGGAGATTCTATCTGTTACATCCAGCATGTGGTCTCCGCCCTGTGGCTCACCTACCAGGCTGTGGACGGGAAGTGTGCCCGCATGGGGTCTGTTCAGCGCAAGGTAGACAAGGGCTGTTTTTGGTGATTGTTTTTTGGGTGACTTGTGTGGACGCTGTCAAATACCATTTGTCTATTAGTTAGAAATGTTCACCATTCACTTAGACAGTATAGACCTAGTTTATTAAAACAAATCCAAGTCCAGATGTGGAACTTTCATTATTTGAAGGTGAATAGGTTTAAGAGATGTTTATTATTTTCTTTGCGTTGAGTCTGTTGTCATGTTGTAGCAGAGCTCTGTCTAGTATTGTGATTGCGAATTGTGTGCAAGTTGTAATTAAGGGTAGTTCATTGTAGTATGCGGCTATAACCATGGATCTTCTGCAGGCCGTTCTGCATAGCGAGGGTCACGTGGATGATGGGCTGACTCTGTCCCGTTCCCAGAGAGAGGAGTCTGGCACTGCCAGGCTCATCCGCACAGCGGTTCACCTCTTCACTGCTTTTGTCAGGTACAACACTTTTTAGTTGCTTTAGCGGCTTTATAGTCTCTTCCTGAGGACAGTTTTATGAATTCTATTAAAAAAACATGAATAGGATGAGACACACTTTGTCTGGCTTTTTGTTTCACTTGTGTTCTATATATACATTCCAGTTGTTTCTGCTCTTTCCCAATCATTTTACTGGCCATAATTCTGGACAGCCTATTTGTGTTCTTAGCCCCCAGGTGCCCATACCATGCACACATATTTAAAGTTAAAGCACTTTCAACAAGGCTTCAGTAAACAAGCCGATCCAATTTCCTGATTAGATGCAGGCGCTGCATTGCTTTTTTAAAGCAATGGAATAGGATACAATTCAACAGTATAATGATGGCACTGTGAACTTCTATGCATACTAATTAACAAGTGGCCCTTGATGATACAGTGGCTATCAAAGAAATTTAAAAAACAAACAAACATACGGAATGTATTATGCTTTGATTTCTACTGACTTTCCAAAACAAATGGATGTTCTGCCTGTGATGTCCTACATTATGTATAATGGTGTATAGTCATGATGTCTGAAGCATCAGCATACAACTTTTATACAATATAATTATCAAACTATGCACATTCATAATGTGTTTGTCATTGTACATTCACATGTATATTTTCTTTTGTTATAGGAAACTGGATGGTCTTGGTCAACAAGAAAACATCTCTGTAAATCTCCAACAGGAGACGGTACGACTCTGTCTCCAGGATTTGATTCATTTCTTCCAGCCACCCGAGGAAGGACTGGGACACGAGGTCTACCAGAACGGCCTGAAAACCTTGAAGAAAAGACAGAGCCTGTTTCAAGAGGAGGTACAGACAGTAGACATTAGGAATAATAAATGTTCACTCAACTCGGTTATGCTAGCAGTCTTTCAACAAACTGAACATTTTGTGTTTTTGTGATTGTTGTGCTATTTTATATTTTGTTATTTGTGTTGCATTGTCCTTGTTGTTATGTATGTTATAGTGTATTGTGTTTAATTGTGTTTTATTATGTTGTGTGTCTCTCTCAGGGCGTGGTGAATCTGGTGGTGGACTGCCTTGATCGTCTCCATCTGTACAACAGCGCCTCTCATTTTCCTGAGTCTGTTGGAGAGAATGGGGCCGGAGAGGAATGGGAAAGCCTCCTCAATTCTTTCTATCAACTACTGGGTCAGTATGAATAGAAATTACACACTTTGATATTGCTGTAAAGATGATAATCCACCATAATTATACAACTACAAACAAAAATTGCAGCCGTCACTTAACAAACACAACTGCAGCCATCACTTAACACTACTAATTATGCATAATAAGATGCAGGATGATATCTTGCAAAGGAAACATGCCTCCTGCATAGAGAACCTGAATGTGAAGGTCAGTTGATTCTGCGTCATTCACTTTGAATTGCTAACGTCTGCTGTCTTGTGTTCCTCCCCAGCCTCTCTGATTAGGGGGAACCGAAGGAGCTGTGCCCAGTTCTCCGCCTCCCTGGACTGGCTGGTTGAGAGGCTGGATCAAACGGAGGCCTCCACAGGTTTCTTGGACATTTGTTGCACGTTTGAATGAATCCTTAAACTAAATGTGTTGTTTACACAATGCTTCAAGGAATGAATTATTGATTCCTATTGGTGTTAAGCTGTTGATTGTATAAGGTGTCGTTTAGCATTTAGTTAAAGTGGGGGGTAGTGTTTGTCTAGGGGGAAAACCTTCATTAAGAAACGGGTTGCAAAACAAATGAAGAAGTATGTATTTTCTTTTCCTTTTCTTTTGGAGTTCTTTTGACAGGCATCACTTATGATGAAATACCACTTTGGGTAGCCTGCATCCAGCCCTGATGCTGGCTCAGTGGGTTGTAACTAGCAGTCATTAACTGTGTAATGAATACACAAAAACAACCCCGGTGCCCGGGGCGCTCCCTGTAATACACGCTCCTGTCTGTCATCTAAAGGTGTGTTGGAGGTGCTGCACTGCATGTTGCTGGAGAGCCCAGAGGCACTTAATGTCATTAAAGAGGGACACATCCAATCCATCATTTCCCTCCTGGATAAACATGGACGAAATCACAAGGTAATGTATGAATATATTATCGTGGGTTCAAGGAGCGGAGAGGGGAGAGACGTAGTGGCAAACGGGCCGATAGTTCATTAGTTTGCATTAGTATCTGTCTTCTGTTGAAGGAGAAAAGTCCCAAATGCATTTCTCAAATCCGACATATTTTCGTATTCTTTTAGAAGTACATTTTCACAATGGTTTAGACTACGGCGTGACTGCGATTGCATCATTATAACCCTGTCGGCACTGTGTTGATTGTGGGGCACTGTCATGGGAACCCCCCCCCCCCCAGGTACTGGAGGTGCTGTCGTCGCTGTCTCTCTGCCATGGCATGGCGGTGCGCTCCAACCAGAACCTCATATGTCACAGTCTGCTCCCCGAACGGGACCTGCTGCTTCAGAGCCGGCTAGTTAACCAGGTCACCAGGTAGAGTCGGAAAGCGCTCATGTCAATAATTTAACCATGTGTTGCGTGAAATAGTAATACACTTTAGTTTGGGGCGGTGTGGTTCCACTCTTTTAGGGTGCTCCTCCCTGCTGTAGGACTTAAAGCGTGACATACAGATGTCAGATACAGCATAAACTACATTTGACAACAGGGAGCACCAGACAATATCGTATTGTTACGGCTGAAACCGAACATAAGAGAGACAACAAAAAGGGCTCAAAATCTAGGGGATTTATTAACAGAAAATGGTCGCATTTAACAAAAACTAGGCAAACAATGATGTCAAAAAGACAACCGCTAGCGAGAGGAGAATGGACACGGGTGAACTGGCAGTTAACAAGGCCAAAACGCATCCAGCAAGTCTCTCGAACAAGAAGTCCGCACCATGGCAGGTGTGTAGGGCTTTTATAGTGGAGGCCCCGCCTCCCACTCAGGACCTCCACCTGGACACAGGTGAAAGATAATAGGCACAGGTAATAGCGGTGGCAACCACAAGGTGTAGCCAAGAGCCATTGTCAGGCAACTAGTTGGCCACCATAGGAGGGACACGTAACAGGTATACATCAGATATCTCAACCCATTGTGTAGGTTACATACAATACAGAGCAGAACCAAAGCAGAAATCTAGCTCAGCACTTAACTTTGCCACTTAACTATGAGATGAAAGGACTTAAATTGACCGCATGATGAGAGTGTCCTGCCAGAGCTAGCTACGCCCATACCCGCTGCATTCAAATCACCATGGAAGCGCCACGTCATGTTTTGTCTTTGTCTTGTCTACCACCACACCAACCACCAACCCGAAAGCATGAGGCCCAACGTATTTCTGGCCCTGGGCGAGGGGTCGGCGCAGCACCGCAGGTGGTACTACGAGCTGGCTGTGGACCACGTGGAGCCCTTCCTCACTGCCGAGCCCACCCACCTGCGCGTGGGCTGGGCCTGCACTGAGGGATACAACCCCTGGCCCACGGCCGGGGAGGGCTATGGGGGCAACGGGGTGGGAGATGACCTCTACTCGTACGGCTTCGACGGGCTTCATCTCTGGTCAGGTGGGGAAAAAGGAAGAAAAATAATATAGAGAGCCTAAGTCCCTCCCCTTCCGCTGTCCTCCATGGGACCTTATTTTGGAAAAAGTTGTCAACGACAAGAGACAAATATTAGTTTTAATTCGGTTTGAATTGTGCCATGAATTACTCATGATGTCAAGAAAGTGTATCCAGCGACTCCTGGCTTTTATCAGCTGGGAAGCGAAAGAACGAGCAGGACCGATTGCTCGTCTGACTACATCCCGGTACAAAGCACACAGGCGCGGCTCTGTGTAGCCTGTAGAGAGTTATGACGTCACTTACACAACTTTTGGGTGTGTAGTTTCTAATTAAGAATTTTCGCAGACTATTATACTTCCACGGTTTTAGGACAAACTGCGACTTTCTTGACTTGCAAAATGATCTTTTTTTTCAGTTGACAAACATATCTGTAATTCATGGCACAACTCAAACGGGATCAATAAATAATTTGTTTTTTTTCCGAAATAAGCTCCCATGGTGGTCCATTGGAACGCAAGGGACTTAGGCTCTCTATTCACGATGGATACCAATTTGAATAAAGAATTCTTATTTCGGATGGTGTCGGTACACACAGATGGGAAACAGTTGAAGGGTGAAATGAGCATTTACTGACTGATGATGATCAGTGCTCACTCAAACGCTGCATTCACTTAGCACTCGATTTGACAAGCGTCATTCCAAAATTAAATCAAAACTGCAGTCGGCCAAAGACACCGACGGACGCTGGGAAATTAATAACCACCATTACTGAATTATTTAACAGTTGAAGTAACCCCCTCTAGACCTCCCACGGTGTACTGTGCAGGTTGTGTCTGTCGCCGGGCAAGTTCTCCCTTCCCTCACCTGCTAAGAGACAATGACGTGGTCAGCTGTTGCCTTGACCTCTTGGCACACTCCATCTCCTTCCGGGTCAACGGGCTGCCCGTCCAGGGCATGCTGGAGAACTTCAACACCGACGGTCTGATGTACCCTGTGGTTAGCGTCGCCGCTGGAGTCAGGTCAGTATGAAATCACCAGCGTCCGTTACGACACGCATGTAGTACTTATTATTTGCTATTTAGTCTTTTAACAGATGCTTCTATCCAAAGTGACTGACTGAGTGCGTTTTTAAAATACATGTCATTAATGAGCAGGTAGTAGTTGAGCATCAAAGACTGGTAAACTGCAGCCATGGGGGATGAACCTATAACCTTTTGGTTAAAGGTTATAGCCCCTCTTGAACCATTCTTGCTCCTCTTTTACCCATCAGTGATGAATCGGGTCCAAAATGAACACCTGCCACTAGCCAATGGCTGATAGGGTTGCATATTATAACAATTGCTTGGCCAGTAGATTTTTCCACTCTGGCAGGTAAAAATTTCAAAAGTTCATTTTGGACCCTGGTGATGAAGCATTGCATTCTGATGCCAATATATTATTGAGTATGTCAACACAATTTTGTCAGAGCCATAAGCTCAAACACCTTATCCTTCCTGTCCGACCTTTGACCACCAGGGTGCGCTTCCTGTTCGGAGGACGGCACGGGGAGTTCCACTTCCTGCCCCCGCCGGGCTTTGCCCCGTGCTCTGAGGCCCTGCTCCCCAGGGGGGCCAAGCTGAAGGTGGAGCCCTGCCAATGCTACACCCTGGACCCTCAGGACGGGAGGCGGGAGCTCCTGGGCCCCGCCATGGCTCTGGTACCGCCCACCTTCACCCCCGCACCCGTGGACATCAGCAAGGTACACATGGGTGCCTTGAACCCATAGGGGTGGAAATGTTAGGCTGATCTAGTTTTAGGATAAGTGCATCTTTACACAATAGGCTGACAGGCTGAACATTTCCCAGAGTACTGGGAAATGTTCTGTGTTAAAAGTACAAATACAAAGATGTGTCTCCTCAATAGAACTGCTTTGTCAGCTCTTTCATATTTGACATATTTCATCACACGGTTCAGAGGCAATAGTGCTTTCATTTGGATTGTTTTTAAAAGCTTCCCTTGGTTTATTCAAATGATGTCTATAGGTGGAACTGCCTGCACAACTGGAACACATCCGGGAAAGACTGGCTGAGAATATCCATGAACTCTGGTCCATGGACAAGATAGAACTGGGCTGGGCGTACGGACCTGTAAGAGCAACGCAATTAGAGCACTATGGAAGCAATGATGCATAGTACTACAGACCTATCTGTCTTAACTTCACTTGTCCTCACGATGTCCATAACTAAATGACTCGAGATTGCTGAGTGGTAGTAGAACTGCGTGGCCACTGTTTTATCTCCTCCCGTTAGAGCTAACGCACCGCTGTAATTGTGCTGGCTGCATGCTACATGCAAATGTCCAATGAATATAGTTAACCTGATTAACTTCTGATTGACCCTCTGTATGTCTTACTACATCTTCTGCACTAACTACATACAGTCTGGCTTGGTGTCTCAAAGACGTTGGTGTTTTTTTTTTTTTGGTCTCTAGGTGAGAGATGAAATTAAGAGGTTTGACCCCTGCCTGGTAGAGTTCCCCAAGCTTCCTGAGAAGGAGAAGAACCAGAACCATCAAATGGCTCAGGTCACTATCAAGTACGTTTCAATACTTCAGTCAGGAAGCTTTAGATTAAATTCTAACTGATGACTGATAAAAAAGGATTTCAAGGCACTCGCAGTGTTGGCATTGCAACCCCGCTCAGTTCGCCAGCATTGTCTGATGAAACATTATTTCACCTCAAGGACACTCCTCGCTCTTGGTTTCCACATCGGGCTGGCTGACGACCAAGCTGAGAAACACCTTCAATGCCTACGGCTTTCGGCAAAGTAGGTATTACAGCAGAATAGACATGTCCGCTGTAATGCTAGATCGCACCCTAAGATATTACTTCCACTCATCAAGAATGACGGACATGATTCGTCCTTGTTAACATGAATGGCAACTGTGAATGTCAAAAAACAGATAGTCACACTTCGCTTTCAAACAGACTGGCGGACTCATTGTCATCCGTCAGTCTGGCAGCTAGGATCCAGACATATTGATTCCCCTCTAATTGATGGTGATTTGTGATATGAGATATGAGCAGCCCAGCGGCTACAGGCCTGCCCCGTTAGACCTGAGCCAGATGGCGCTGTGCTCGGCCCTGGAGACCGCCGTGGACTCCCTGGCAGAGAATGAGCACAACGCCTGGGCCAAGGAGCTCATCCGACAGGGGTGGACCTATGGAGCCCAACAGGTACATGCTGCTCACCACCAGACCACCAGACACTTCACTTGGGACCGAGAAAATGTGAATGTAACATATTCAATGTAGCTTTAGTTGTTGTGTGTGTGTGTGTGTGTGTGTGTGTGTGTGTGTGTGTGTGTGTGTGTGTGTGTGTGTGTGTGTGTGTGTGTGAGAGAGAGAAATTTGGTCTTAACGGCAGCAGACATTACAACAAAGTATCAATATCAAAAAGTATGCACAAAGTTACAATAGAATACATATTACAATATTTGTATTTCCAGTATTAGAGAAGCAATAATATCACATTAAAATGCAGGGCAAACGGTAGTTTTGTGGTAATCTCATCTAAAATGAAAAACAATGTGTCCAAGGGTTGTATTGGAAGGGAGGTTCAAATTGAGGTTCTATCATAACTTGAAGTCGATGAATAACAGACCGTTGCTATGGATGCAGTTCTCCAATCATAGAATCTAACAGACCATGTTTTTGCGGAAGCAATAAAATGATTTTGAAATCAATAAAATAATTGTTCGATTTTGTCGAATTATTGATTTATTTAGTAAGTAGCCGTGTGATAAGCATGATAATGTACAGTGAGCTGGTCATTATTGCGTCTATATGTGTAAGTTCAGGGTGAGTCAAGACGTGTTGGGGTCCTGCATCACCCTGTGGGGGTTTATTTCACAATAATGACATGGCTGTACATTACTGACACATTTCCATGTGTTTAGTTTTCCTTGCATTCCCACTGTGAGTTGACGGTGTGTGGCGGTGTGTTCAGGACATCAAGGCCAAGAGGAGTCCTCAGCTGGTGCCATACGGCCTGCTAGAGGAGCCGAGCAGAGGGGCAGGCCGAGACAGCGCCCGGGAGGTGATCTGCACCCTGCTGGCCTATGGATACAGCCTGGAACCCCTCGACCTGGAGCAGCTGGGTATTCCCCACCACTCACTCACCACCCTCATCACCTCATAATGATGCGTCTTTCATAGAGGAGACACTGTGTTATGAACAGTTAGACAAACATCACACAACAGATGGTTGTGTAAGTGCAATAGTGTCTATTTTCTTCACCCAATAGAAACGGGCTATTGAAAAAAAAAGTCAAATATCATATTATTTTAGCGTAGTTATGTATTTTATTTTGTTATATTATTTTAGTATTGAATCATTTTGAAATCATGTATTATTTATACATAAATATTGACTAGCTTCAATGTCCAATAGAAGTATATATATGCATATATAGCTATGTGTGCACTCAGTTTTTCCTGTCGTTGAATACATTTGGGCAATATTTCTTGTGATAAAAGCTTAAGTGCTATGAACAGGCTATTGAAAAAGGCTAATGCTAGACTAAACTGCACTCCAACATGCCGTGGTTTGCCTGCACTCTTCTCCGCTCCCACGCCAGGCCTCAAATACATAAAACATTAGCCTTTATAAGACTCAGTGTTTCTTGAGTAAAGAAAATGCTTATTCAGCACTTATTCAAACAACCAGTTCTTTATTCTTCATTGCGGCTCTTGCATTGCAAACAACCAAAGACTTTCTCCAAACAACTGCCTGCTGCTAAATACATTTTTTTTTAAATTACAAATTACGAAGATACAATGTTTCCGCCCAGCGACGGTTTGCAGGGTCTATATTATATTTGATATTATCATTTGTTTTAATGTCCTATTTTCTTGCTTTGGGACTGCAGCTGCACTGAGGGACCCATGTTGTCTGCCCTCCGCTGAGAGGTGGCGGATGTTTCGCACTGATCGGCGCTACGCGGTGACCGAGGGCCGCTGGTACTTTGAGTTCGAGGTGTTGACGTCCGGGGACATGCGGGTGGGCTGGGCGCGACCCAGCTGCTCCCCAGACAGAGAGCTGGGCTCCGACGACCTGGCCTACGTCTTCGATGGCTCGACGGTGAGCGGTGAACGTTTTGGCTGTTTTATGAATGATTCATTTAAAAAACAAATCCATAGATCCATATTTGCTACTTAAGCCTCTTTGCCACTGTGTAACCTTTTCACCACAGCAGACACTTCAATATTCGGATTTATTTGAGTCGACCATGGGATTTTTTCTCTCTCTCTCTCTCTCTCAAAATCAATGTGGTATGTGGAAAAAAATAAAAAACAAACTAGAAAATTCCATTCTGAAGAAACAATGTGGTGCTGCAGTGAAAAGGTTTTGATTGTCCGCCTGGGTTCGAGAACATCGACGACATGTACGAAGTAAGGTTTTGGGGATTCTCTCCAGGCCCAGTGGTACCACCAGGGGGGCGAGCCCCTGGGGTGTCCCTGGAAGAGGGGCGACGTGGTGGGCTGTCTGCTGGACATGACCCAGCGCACCATGGTGGTCAGCCTCAACGGAGAGGTGCTGCTCGACCACAAGGGCTCGGAGCTGGCCGCCCAAGACTTTGACATTGGAGACGGTGCGTGACGAGATTTCGAGCGCGGTAATGGCTTTCAAGCGTTGCCGTGTGTGTGCACACGGCAACGCTTATATTTTGGATATCGTAACATCGTGATTTGGCATAAGTGTTGTTTTTTCACGGTTTTAAAGGCTACATTTAAAGTAATGAAAAAATGACCAAATATGTTTTTAATTCACATGGGAGTGTACAAAATAAGCTTTACCATGTGGTTATGAATTACCAGAAAACATGCAATATGGTGAAATATATCATTATCGAGATATTAAATGACCTGTATCAGGATTGAAGATATTGTCCATATCACAACCTGACTAAAAGTTCACGAAAAGATCAATATATTTCTAATGCACCACGCATGCTACACTGGGTACAGACAGAGAGTTCAAAATATCTGCTATCCCGTTATCTTGCTCTACCGCTACCTCTTTAATACCATCATCGGTCCCCTGACATCCTCTCGCAGGCCTGCTGCCTGTGGTGAGTGTTGGGGTGAACCAGGCGGGGAGGCTGAACCTGGGGATGGAGGGTGGCTCACTGCAGTGCTTCGCCCTGCACGGCCTCCAGGAGGGCTACCAGCCCTTTGCCGTCAACATGGCCAGAGAGCCGGCACTCTGGATGAGCTGGAGGCAGCCTCAGTTCACCTCCGTCCTGCCCCACCACCGTGACCTGATGGTGAGTCTGCACACGTACACGAGTATTAAGGGGCGTGTGTTGTGGGTGCCGGATCTTCCTACAAGACAAGAATTATTTCCAAAGTGTGTATGTATAAGGGTTTGTCACGATTTACTTACTGGTGTCAATTGAATTTGATTGATCTATTTAACTTGCATTTAACAGTGTGTAATGCAATGCAAGATGTTGAATGACCTACATGTTATCAGAATAGTAAATGGACTGCATTTATATAGCGCTTTTCAGACCTGTGGCCACTCAAAGCGCTTTACAATTATTCCTCACATTCGCCCATTCATACATGCATTCATGTCAACCATGCAAGGGAACAGCCAGGTCGTCGGGAGCGATTAGGATCAGGTGGCTTGCTAAGGGTCACCTTGACACTTAGCTAGGAGGAGCTGGTGATCGAACCAGCAACCTGTCATACAACCCGCACTACCTCCTGAACCACTGCCACCTACAGGTGGGTGCAATTGGAAGTGATTATACACGTAATCGTACATGTTTTTTTTCAACCGATTATTCCAGGTCACCAGAGATGGTGGGAAGGCCGACACTTCCCCGAGCCTGAGGGTGACTCAGCGTGCGATGACTTCGCCTCACATAGGAGGCAGTGAGATGGGCTGCTACCGACTCAGCATGTCTGTTCAAGTTGCCACCGTACTCTCCAGTCCTGCAGGGGGCGCTCTCCCGGGGACTACGAACCCTTTCTCGCCAAGTAATTATCACACTACCTCCATGACGAGTCACAGTGGTTTATATGGGAATAGTGTATTTGGCTCAGAACAGCACTGGTTTAAGCTTATCGTGTAGTTAGGTTTATGCAGGTTAGTTTCAACCTGTCAATACAGCAAACTGCAATGGAATAGCTCATCCCTATATGCTCACCAGTGATTTTAGCTGGTGGAGAGATTTGTTGGAATAAAAACTAGTCCACATGACGTAGGAAGGGCTTCACATGGGACTATTTTACATAAAATTAGGATAAAATGTACATTTGTTCTTGCTGAAAATGTAGCCTCAATGCATCAGTATTCTCTACTTCTCTCTCCCATTGCACTGTTTTAGCTGTTTTGGCTTTGTGGTCTCAACCTTCCGGCTTAACTGTCACTTGTGCTCTCATAGGCAGGAAGGAAATGGAAGAGTTTAAGGTGGACCCAGACTTTGAGGTGCTGATGAAGTCTGCCCATTGCTTCACTGGATCCAGAGACGAGCTTAACCACAAGGACCAGAGCCACGACAAAACATCCAGGCTCAAACAGCGGTAAGTGGGGATGAGATGGTGGCCCAACGGACAAAACACACCAGCCAAAGCCCAACAGTTTTGAATGTTGAAGACAAGCAAACACATATGTAACAGTGAAAGTGTGTGTGTGTGTGTGTGTGTGTGTGTGTGTGTGTGTGTGTGTGTGTGTGTGTGTGTGTGTGTGTGTGTGT
>JAOPJI010000037.1:12601464-12613248 GCA_027122695.1 Merluccius productus | reverse complement strand
TGTGTGTGTGTGTGTGTGTGTGTGTGTGTGTGTGTGTGTGTGTGTGTGTGTGTGTGTGTGTGTGTGTGTGTCCGTCTGTGTCTGTGTCTGTGTGTGCGACTGTGACCTCCTACGCTCTGGAGGAGCGACTGCTTTTAGCTTTTGTGCACCTCACTCCTGGAATAAACTGCAAAACACTTTGAAAATAAACAGTCTTAGCGCCAGGGAAAGAAAATCCGGTTGTATTTCCATTGTACATTTTTAAACGTTTAAAAAATGTTTAAATTGTTTAAATTGTAATGTTAACATTCATATGTTAACATTACATTAACATTAACATTTCTGTTTGTAATTTCTGCACCATTGAAAATGAGGGTCTCCCTCAGTGTGTCACAGAGACCTAAATAAGGAATAAATGGGAAAAATGAATGAAACCAAATGTGTGTGCGCTGCAGGAGGTTCATGCTGAAGAAGAGTAAACCAGACCTGGTCAGCTCCAACTCCTCCACTCGTCTTCTCGAAGACGTCCTCGTTGACAAGGACAACGGCTGTCTAGTTCAAAACTCCACGGTATGAAGTCATTTCAGAAAGATTTAATTTGTTCAATGTTGTTTGTCCTTTGTTAATTTGAGGTTAATGTACGAGTACATGATTCATTCACGTAGTGATGTTAGATTTTGTACGGGTTTGCTCATGTTAACTCTGTAAAAGTATGGGGCAGGAAAGTGTGGTGGCAAGAGTATTCATCTCCCAGCCAACAGCTAATGGTCTTGAGGATATTTTTTCTGTCAAGTACACCCTTTCACCAGCACAAGGCAGGGAAAAAATAAATTAGGTTTTTCTTGACTTCTTGACCTGACATGCAGTCGGAAAGTTTTGTCTTTAAAAAAAAAAGTGGGTGGCTTACCGACATGACATGTCGCTTCATGCTACTGTTAACTAATTTCTCCCCCGGAAAAAGCACAAAGCCAGAGGGGGTCAGAGCTTGTGCACGCGAATCCCATTACTGTCAACATCTTGGTGTTTCTGTTTTAGCTTTCGTTTGCCAATTCTCCTTCTGTCTCCTTGTTTTTAGAAATGTCCCAAGTACCCCCTGCAATCCTTCAAAGTCACCCTCGGGAAACACTGGTCTAACCCCATCTGTTTCTAAATTAGCTCTCTCTGATTTCAAAGATAAACTGTCTCCTGAACGGCATAAATAGTCATAACAGAAAGAGTAAATGGACACTAGTATGTGTCCTAATCATAATAAAAGATCTGAAAGAGTTACACTTTTACTTAAAAAATCATGAGAGATTTTCTGAACCAACCCTTTTTTTTCTTCAGTACTACTATTCAGTACGGGTGCTTCCTGGCCAGGAGCCGTTCAATGTTTGGGTGGGCTGGGTGACCTCTGACTTCCACCAGCACGAGCCCACCTTTGACCCTGACAGAAGCCGCACCGTGACGGTCACCTTGGGAGACGACAGCGGCAAGGTGCAGGAGAGGTCAGCAGCCATGAACACACTTTTTAATCATCGTGGCAATGATATTTGTGACATCCAGAAGTCACTGGATGTCACTCACTGGATTTAAGTCCTATGTTTATCTAGCTATGACATCCAATATTTTTTAAATCAAGATGTTAGCAAACAGTCACTTTGGAACAGGAAGTTATCAAATTGATGATACCCAGTGTCTAAATTAATCTTATCAGCAAACACTCGATTTACAATATGAATTCATCAAACTGATGACGAATGTCAACTGAGCCCTCAGATATATACATTTACAATTACATTTAGGGCATTTAGCAGACGCTTTTTTCCAAAGTGACTTACAATAATTATTTGTCAGTAGTATTTGTCAGTAGAATCTAAAACAACAAGTCTGTACAGCAAGGATGTCAATAGAACACGTTTCTAAGTGCACCATAATTGCTAGGTTTAGCTATCCTTTGTCGATATGAAAGTGCTTTTACTCCACTACTGATTCATCGAGTAGAAACTGAGAGCAGCTCAATTCTTTTTTTTGTTTTCTCTCTGATGTTTTACCTTGATAATCAGTCAGTCACGACTATGTGCCTGTGGTGTGTGTGTGTGTGTGTGTGCTCAGTGTGAAGCGTAGTAACTGCTACATGGTGTGTGCGGGAGAAGCCACCGGTCTGTCCCAGAGCAGGCGCAGCACTGGGCTGGAGATCGGCTGTCTGGTCAACACCGCCACTGGCCTGCTTTCGTTCACCTCCAGTGGAGTGGACATGGCCACTTTCTACCAAGTAGGAGGGATATTGATCTCTGGGATCTCCATCATTTCAAAAATCATTGACTTGTGTTTTGTCATTAATTTAAAAAATGCTAATATATAGCTATATAATATTTATATATATATAAATATAGTCTTTATAAAACTGTTATGGTTTGTTGATTTTTGTCTAGACTATAAGTGCAGCCCAGCCCATTTGTCATTGTGCACTGCTTGTTCCCCAGATCCTGTTTTTGATTACGCGCCATGATTATGATACACTTACCTGACGCGCCAGACAGTTGGTTTGTTACACAGACCCATCTGGAAAGTCTTCCTTGGAAACTGTTTGAAAAAGGACAGGCACTTTCAAAAAATACTTGGCAGGTGATTGGATGAACCATCTGTCTATCACCATCTATCACAGGCTAACTTCCAATCAGATCAACAAACCATATGACGTAGTAGGAGAGCAAAAACATATTTTCCATCGAGAAAAGCCTTCAGTGCCGTTCTTTGCTCTTCTTTCAATGATGAAATAATCTCCAGTTCAGATATAACTGATGCTATAGCAGCATCTACGCTAACCTCCATACGCTAACCACCATTGTTGTTTTCGAACAGTCGCTTCTCGCTGTCGTCACACCTAAACCACGCCCGTAGTTGTCAGTTGTTCCTTATAGGACGCCGATTGGTCCAAACCACTGTGCTTCGGCCACAAGTGCATAACTTGAAGCCTAGCAAGATGGATTCTCGTGTGACTGTGATCTTGTGACTCCAGCCAGTCTTCTAAGGTAAATGATACACACCACTGTTTCGTAATGTCCAGGTGGAGGGAAGCACAAGGCTGTTCCCTGCTGTCTTCATCAAGCCCACCGCCTCCAACATGTTTCAGTTCAATCTGGGCTGTGTTAAGGTAAACACACCCGCCCTCTCCCCACTGCTGCTTTTACACCCCACTGTCTATTATACTTGCTTTCTATCCATGTTGATATTGTGATACTTTATCTTTGTCATCATCTCTGTGCAGAACGTGATGCCGCTGTCAGCGGGTCTGTTCCGGAGTCAGAAGGCCAACACGGCCCCACAGTGTCCTCCCAGGCTGCATGTCCAGCAGCTCAGCCCCGTCTCGTGGGCCCGGGTGCCCCAGCAGACGTTAAGGGTGGAGGCGACGTGGTCGGATGCCCGCCGCGGCTGGCAGGTGCAGTGCTTTGAACCCTTGCAAGTCCTGACCCTCCACATCCCAGATGAGAACAGGTTAGAAAGCGATTCCAGGTTTGGTAATCCAAAAGAGAGATATATTTTGATGTTTTAATCTTTTGTTTGAACCTTTGAGAATCTCCTTTTTAAAAATGAATGAGTAAGGTTTTGGTGCTCTTGCATAATCTAATCCAAGACGTATTTGGTGAATGGACTTCAACTAAACATTTGAAATAATGTGGTTTGAATATGGGTGCAATAATGTATGGAAGGCTAATGGTGTGTTTTTCTGAAAAGACATCAATAATAATCAATAATATTATCGAAATAGGCAACACAACATTAAAGCAATCAACTCCTTACTGATAACCTGACCCTGTCCATAGGTGTGTGGACATCTTGGAGCTGTCAGAACGTCATGATCTTCTGACCTTTCATCACCACACCCTCCTCCTCTACTGCTCCCTCTGTGCCCTTGGCAACGCCAGGGTGAGCCACGCCCTCTGCAGTCACCTGGACCAATCACAGCTCCTCTATGCCATTCAGGACCCCTATCTCCCCGGTCCATTGCGGACAGCCTTGTATAAACTCCTCATTCAGGTAGTAATGCTTTTCCCAGTGTTTTATTTTATTTTTATATAACAATTAATCAATCAATTGATCAATTGTTCACATGGTGTTCAATTTGTATTTATTTTGTTTTGTCTATATGTTTTTTGAATTTATTACACGGCTTTGTCCGATTCTGCTTTGTCCGCTTGGTCAATTATTGCATTCTATTTATACAGACCGCTGCGATAAATAAATAAATAAAACAGTATATTTTTGCTATTTCCAACTGTAGAATCTAACCTAGACCTTTTTTGTTTAGCAGAAGCAATATTATTGATAATATATTGTGTTGTTAAATATGTCTAATAAGTAGGATATTGTACAGCGAGCCAGATATTATTGCAAAATAGACCCCGACAGGGTGATGCGGGACACAAAGCGGAGGGGTCCCTGCATCACCCTGAAGAGGTACATTATCTCTGAAGAGGTACAAGGGGTACATTATCCCTTACTTAACAAATTAGGTGCTCAACCTTTAAAACATTGAGTTTACAACATCTTTAGGCCTGCGTCAATAAACGCATGCGTGTTATTTTCTGCTAAGGTTTACCTCAGCTCCAACGCCACCGCGTGTCTCATGACCAACCAGGAGTACGTCATCCCCCTGACAGAGCAGACCAGGGCCATCGCCCTGCAACCGGGCCCGGGATCCGCCGGTACTACGGGGTCCTCTGGTCCCCCGAGTCCCGTTCCCAGCATGGCTCACAGCACCTCCCTCAGGCCCAAGATGCTCCTCTCCTCCCCTTGCTTTGTGCGCGTGAGCGACAGGCCGCTCGACAGCAGCGGTGAGGGTAGCAGCAACAGCGGCCCCGGCGCCGAGGCGTTGGTCTTCACGGGCAGCCCACGCATCCCCCTGGACCAGCTGAAGAGCCTCACGGTCGAGATGCTCAGCGCAGCAGTGAGGGCGGTGGGGCAGGGCGTCCGTGACCCAGAAGGAGGCAGCGTTGAGCTGCTGCTGGTGCCGCTGCTCCGCTTGTTCTACAACCTGTTGGTCATGGGGGTGTTTGGGGACGAGGATCTGGGGAAGGTGCTCGAGTTGATCGAGCCTGGTGTTTTCCGCCGGGACGCCCGGCATGGCGACGAAAATGAGAAGCATGAGGATGAGGATGAGGATGAGGATGATCGATTTGAGAAAGAGCAAAGGGGCTGCACAGGCGAAAAAGAAAACATTCCCAAACATGGGCTACTCCAGATGAAGCTGCCTGAAGCTGTCAAACTGGAGGTAAATGTGCATACTAATCTTCCGACTTTGATCTCATAACATCTTCTTTAGGCGATATTTACTTTAGATTTTTTTCCCCATCTGGGATTCATAAAGTGTACCTTCTCTCACGTAGTTCTGAAAAGCCCTATAAGAGCAAAGCTAAATATATCACATTTCTCTTCTTCTCCACGTCGCGTCTCTGCTCTGTCTCCAGCTGTGCCAGCTACTGTCCTACCTGCGTCTCTCGCTCTCTCTCTCTCCAGCTATGCCAGCTCCCGTCCTACATGTGTGTGTGTGTGTCTCTCTCTCTCTCTCTCTCTCTCTCGCTCCAGCTGTGCCAGCTCCTGCCCTACCTGTGTGTGTCTCTCTCTCTCTCTCTCTCTCTCTCTCTCTCTCACTCTTACTCTCTCTAGCTGTGCTAGCTACTGTCCTACCTGTGTATGTGTGTTTCTCTCTTTCTCGCTCTCCAGCTGTACCAGCTCCTGCCCTACCTGTGTCTCCCTCTCTCTCCAGCTGTGCCAGCTCCTGTCCTACCTGTGTGTGTGTGTGTGTGTCTCTCTCTCTCTTCAGCTGTGCCAGCTACTGTCCTACCTGTGCGACTGCCAGGTGCGCCACAGAGTGGAGGCCATGGCCGCCTTCTCGGAGAGCTTCGTGGGCAGGCTACAGGAGAACCAGCGGCTGCGCTACAACCAGGTGATGGAGGCGCTCAACATGTCCGCCGCCCTCACTGCTCGAAAGACCAAGGAGTTCCGCTCCCCTCCGCTGGAACAGGTCGGTGGAGCCATCCCACTCATTGATTATTTTTATTATGCAAGTTGGTGTTTTTGGAAATGGGTTTTGGGGGAAAATGTTCATCATTTTTATTTGTCACAGACAGTTACAGCAAGACGAGAACAATATGCTTTAACTGCGATGGAGTTTATTATTCAAATGGTCTAAAACTATGTGTGTAGTGTAGTATCTGGTATCTGGTATCAGTATCTGGCAGTGTTTGGACAGAGCAGCAATTGCAATCCGGAATCCATTCATCCATCCTTCCTTTTTTGGTTCAGTCTCGCAGCGGCTGCGCATGTTTCTGCCTGCTCACGCCTTTCATGGCTGCATGAGGCTGGATCCCAGCCCAGCTCATTATCTTTGCTGCCGTGTGTGTCATCCTCCTCTGTTCAGATGAACATGCTGCTGAGCTTCAGAGACAAACAGGACCCCGATGACTGTCCCTGTCCAGCAGACATCCAGGACCTGCTGCACCACTTCCACTACCGCCTCACCGCACACTGTGGTAAACCACACACACACACACACACACACACCCTGTGGTAACCCACATACACACACTGTGGTCACACACACACACACTGTGGAAACCCACACGCACACACACACACACACGGTACACTTGTTTTCTTGTTTTTTGATTACAACTTGCATTTCTGCACCAATACACCACAGACAATTCCTTGGGTGTGTAAGCTTACTGGACAATAACAGCTTGACTCTGATTCTGAAAAAGAAACCCAATTACTAATCCACTCTGGATCTGCATTGACCGGTTCTGCTCAGAACAAGCCCAGAGGAAGCACACATGGCCCGTTTGAGGAAAGCTCTTCTTTTACATTTTACACTTCCTTTCCTCTGAGCAGGAATTGACGTGGATGGCGATCAGGAGAGCGATGAGGGAGCAGAGAGGAACATAAAAGACAGACTCGTCGGCCTGATGAGAAGGGTCATCGGCCGAAAGGAGAAATGTACAGACAGGGAGATGGAACGCAGATCAAAGGCTCCCAGTGAGTTAAAAGTTACAAAAAAAACATTTTCTTTCCCCTATGGGTTTGGTGTGTGTGTGTGTGTGTGTGTGCGCGTGCCTGCCTTCCTGACTGCCTGCCTGCCTGCGTGCAAGTGCATGTTTAAATGGGTGTGTGCTTGTGCGCAAGTGCATGTGTGAGTAGGTGAGTGCTTGTGAGTGTGCGTGAATTGGTGAGTGTGTGTGAATGTATGTGCATGCATTGGCATTTTAGTTACCACTGATTGCATCACAGAAGTGAACACATTTTTGCACCATATTGTAACCGCTATGCACCATCATATTCTCTTAACCCCCGATCACAACCAGTTTATTCCAGTTTGTATTCCACAAATGTTGCATGAATGAATGAACACATTCAACAAATTCATGATTTCATTGCAATCATTTCATTATAGCTAATACTATATTATACTATATTTCATAGTTTATAATGTTAATAATAATGTTAATGATTATGTTGGTTGTATAATACAAACACATGATACAACATTATTATTATTATTATTATTATTATTATTATTATTATTATAGTCATCTTTTCTCATCTCTAACAGCAATATGCTCCCCCAGCTCACATGTCTGCCTGTTATGATTCTGCCACCATGGTATCATTCAGTGAACTACTAGCCATATGCTAACCGCCCTCCCCCCCCCCCCACAGTGTCACTCCAGCAGCTCATCTCCGAGACGGTGGTGCACTGGGCCCAGGAGAGCGCAGTGGGGGACCCGGCTCTGGTGAGGGCCATGTTCTCCCTGCTGCACCGCCAGTACCAGGGCCTGGCGGGCCAGATGGGTGGGCCCCTTAGCCGGGCCTACACCATCAGCCAGGCCTCGGTGGAAGACGCCATGGCCCTGCTGGCCTCGCTGGGGCAGATCCGGTCGCTTCTCAGCGTCCGCATGGGCGGAGAGGAGGAGAGGCTGATGATCAGAGGACTCGGGTAATGAGGAGGAGGAGGGGGGGCTGGGAGGAGGGGAGCCCTTCTTGTTCTTCTTGGGCGGCAGTGGCTCAGGAGGTAGAGCCGGTTGTCTGGCAACCGGAAGGTTGCTCGTTCGATCCCCGGATCCCCGGCTCCACCTGAGTGTCGAGGTGTCCCTGCGCAAAACACCTAACTGCTCCCGACAAGCTGGCTATCGCCTCGCATGGCTGACACCGCCGTCGGCATATGAATGCGTGTATGGGTGTATAGGGTGAATGTGAAGCAAAAATTGTAAAGCGCTTTGAGCGGCTACTCGTCTGGGAAGTGCTATATAAATGCAGTCCATTTACCATTTCTTCTTCCTCTGTGTGCTTGAATGAATCCAGATTATGTTGAAGCGATATTGCACCAGAGGGTGTGCTTTAACCATCATTATTGGCACTTCAGTGATGCTTGCTTGCAGACCTCGGCACACATGGTGTAACTAATACCCGGAAAACAATCAGTCACGTCTGTAGAGTCCTGTGCAACACAAACAGTAGTTTACTACTCCAGCCAGTAGGATGGACTTTATATCTCTGGAGATTGTGGTATTTGCTAATTGGAATAAATACCACACATATAAACACAGAATCTCATTGCTTGCTCAGTCTTGTTTTAACCAAGATATTCACTGAATATCTGAATATGGACAGATTTTTGCCACCACGTCAGCAAATTTCACATGCATTTTTTTAAGCTAGTGGCACCGTGTTATGGTTCTAATCAATGGTGGATTAATATCCATCGCGGTGAGGCATGTTTAGTTTCAGCACGGCTGTCAGTGTGTTGTCATGCTCATTTGATCATGTTCTAAGGGTCCAGTTGACCGAGGTGTAATCACACCCGCTTCCGTCATGAAAGACGTTACTGGCTTGCGTTGTCGAGTGCCCTGATGTCCACTGTCCGTGTGCAGGGACATCATGAACAACAAGGTTTTCTACCAGCACCCCGACCTGATGAGGGCGCTGGGGATGCACGAGACTGTGATGGAGGTGATGGTCAACGTACTGGGAGAGGGAGAATCCAAGGTAGGGTGCAGTGATCATCATCATCATAATCATCATCATCGTAGAGTGCCCCCCCCCCCATAATGAGCTGTGAGTGACATTGCTTTACCACACCATTACAACATCAGAGGTCATTAGAAAATGATCCATTGTTAAGTCACTCACAGCGGGCTATTAGCACGCTTAAAACGAGGAGAATCATTTCCTCCGACGTGCGTGACTAAGTCGACGCTGAGCTGCTCTAATCCCACTGATGTGAATCCTCGCCTTGCTCTTCTGCCTCTCACGGCGTGCCCCCCCCTCTCTCTCCCTTGCTCCGTGTGTTTTTCCATGATGTCACTGCAGGAGATCAGCTTCCCCAAGATGGTGTCCCACTGCTGCCGGTTCCTGTGTTACTTCTGCCGCATCAGCCGCCACAACCAGGGCGCTCTGTTCGACCGCCTCAGCTACCTCCTGGAGAACAGCAGCGTGGGACTAGGTGAACCTCATTTACCCTTTCTCTCCTTTGTTCCACAAAGTTGCTCAAAAAACAAGATCCGTCAGGAGCCAATCACACTCACCTTGTGCTGATTGTCAATTTAGATACGTGACACAAAAAGTTTGTTTTTCCACAAAGCCCGGAGATTTGCTAGGGGCTGTAGTTGTCGTCACCTTTTGCCAGCGCTAAAAGCCTCCTTGTATAGGCCTTTATATCCCAGCAATATTATTGTTGTTATTTCTGGTTATTTCGTTGTACCTAGCCTCTCCATCCATGCGTGGAGCCACGCCTCTGGACGTGGCGGCAGCCTCTGTGATGGACAACAACGAGCTGGCCTTGGCGCTTCGGGAGCCCGACCTAGAGAAGGTAAGCACATGTACATTTTCTATTTTCTAACAACTTCATTTTAGTTTTAACTGTTTTGCTTGTTATGCTACCATTATGTCTGTCCATTATGGCACCGGTTGCACTCCTAACCAAACTTGGAAGGAGGGATTCCCCCACTCTGCGTTCCTCCTCAAGTTTTCTTCCTTGATAATTAAAGTTTTTTCTTGCCCTTAAGGTGGGCTAGGGTTAGGGTGTGTCATAAATATACGGCCTGTAAAGCCCTTTGAGACTGTAACTGTGGCTAAACCAATGAGGGCTATACAAATCAAATGGACTTGACTTAACTACATATTTAACGGTGCTGGGTTGTGCAGGATTGTCCTGGGTTGTGCTGGGTTGTGCTGAGTTGTACATGTGCTGGGTTGTAAAGAAGTATTTCCATGTTGTAATTCAGCTGGATTTGTTTGGCAAGGTTCACATTTGCATTTATGCTGACTTCATGTGAAGTTGGGGGAACTCAGAGGCGTCTGACTAGAGATGCTATCTCGGAGTAGTGTTTGAGGTTGTTTGCCAAGTCAAGAAGCATGTCAGAAACTTCTCAGTATTACCTAATGCTGGGTACACACTAAACTTAAGCCGGGCTACATATCCTTTAGTCGCTAAAGCATATGTAGCACCGATTCGAAATCGCAAATATTAAACATGTTCAATATTTACGATACGATATCCTGTGGTGTGGGGGGAAGGGTTAGCAGCAGTGTATGGATTGTAAGGACGATAGCCAATTGGGAGCTGTGCTGACCGGTAATCACAACAGAAACCATTGCGGCAAAAGTGTGATGAATTTGCAAAATGGAGTCCAACTCACACTGCAACCTGTACAGTCCATTTTCATGCCATCTTCATGACTTTCGTCCATAGTTTTTTAGTAGTTCTTTCGGATGTTACGATAAAAACGAGTGCACAAGCTAGCATAGCATGGCCGTCATCCGCCATGTTTGTTTACACTCAAGTTGCTTTTTTGATTGCGAGATTGTGATTGCGATTTGCGAGAGTTCTGGTTTTGAGAATCAGAACTGGGTTGTTGTTTGGAATGGAATCGGTTAGTGTGTGGTGTGCTGTGTTGGCCAAATCGTTGCCTTCCACACACTTAACGACCAAAACAGTTAAATGTATCTTCATCTATTGTTAGGTGTGTGGTCTCTCACATTTTCAACATTTCTGTGGCTCCCTGCTGCTCTGCAGGTGGTTCAGTACCTGGCCGGCTGCGGTCTCCAGAGCTGTTCCATGCTCGTGTCCAAAGGCTACCCGGACATCGGCTGGAACCCCGTGGAGGGCGAGCGCTACCTGAATTTCCTGCGCTTTGCTGTCTTTTGCAATGGTACATTCTAGACTGGATCGTAATAATAACAACGATAACTTAATTTGATATAGCACCATTCTCACACTCATGGACGCTTTACAAAGACAGGCAAAAATAAATGTACATACAAGCATATACACAGACAGAGCAGTGGACCGGAAGGTGAAGTTTCAGTGAGGATGTGTTTTTAAGCGGGCTTTGAAAATGGCAAGGCTGGTGGAATCGCAGAGATGTTGGGATCACAGATCAATATCCATGTGACCCCACCTTCCAGCGCGTAGATGCAACTAACTGACAAATTATGAATATGAATATGAATGTCAACCTTTGGAGGTTGGATAGTTATAAAAAGGGAATACAATAAAAATATCCCGTGCAGTTCAGGTCAGGTCAGTCTTGATTGTCCTACAAAAAGAGGTTTAATTTGTTTAACAGCAGGACACAAAAAATATTATACCTACTTACATTTCAATCAAATTATATTTAACTTTCGTGTGACACGGTGACCTGGAATTTCAAGGGGAACAAGATCCATCCAGTTAATCTACCTTTTTACAGCGTGTGTGTGTGTGTGTGTGTGTGTGTGTGTGTGTGTGTGTGTGTGTGTGTGTGTGTGTGTGTGTGTGTGTGT
>JAOPJI010000037.1:12580721-12599327 GCA_027122695.1 Merluccius productus | reverse complement strand
TATCTATCTATCTATCTATCTATCTATCTATCTATCTATCTATCTATCTATCTATCTATCTATCTATCTATCCATCTTTATCTCTCGCTCTATCTCTCGCTCTTGCTTTCTTTTTTGATAGCACTGATCCATGCAATTTTCTTTGTTTTACATCACCACCTATTACATTGCACAGTGGATGACTTGCTCTCTCTCCTTGTCTGCTGGCACTCTACCTTTCTGCTGGCTCTGCGTCTCTGGCCTTTGATTTACTGCGCCGTTGCTGCAATCAACTGCTAGTTATCACCGATTAAGGGGAGACCTGCTGCACTGCTGCCTGATGGCGGGATGCCCACTACCACACACTACTGACCCAGAGATCTCCGACTGCACTGGAAAGACCCTTGCTCAAAAACATGTACTAATCATTCTTACCCACTTCTAACTGTGTGATTCACTAACTGACTAACGTGGTAAACGTGGAGTACTTGCACTGGACTGAATGTGTGTGTTTTGTGTGTTTTTCCAAAGATTCACAACCGCAATGCAATGACTAATTCTGACGTACAACTCTTTACAACTCTTTACTCTTTACTACTTACTTGACTTGACTTCAACATGTTTTTCTTCATTTCAACCCGTCACTGTGTATCACCAGAGCATCAGTATACATTTATACTTAAAAGTAACGTCTATAAGTCCTAGCAGATGATTTAGTCATAACCAGTGCAACCCTTTGCAGGCGGACCTGGGCTCCGTCGATATGGCCCTGGCGCTCAACCGCTACCTGTGCACGGCCGCACTGCCACTGCTCACCAAGCACTCGTGCCTCTTCCACGCCTCGGATGGCACCTCAGCCGTCCCGCCCACTCTGGTCCACTCCCTCACCCAGGCCGTGTACCGCCTGTCCGCCTCGCCCAACCTCACCAAGGCTCAAAGGGACTCCATCGAGCGGTGCATGCTCGCGATCTGCGGGTGAGGCAGCCTGGGTTGGGAGAGAGGGAGGGAGAGAGATGGGATTGATTGCCGATGTTAGATGTCATCACTAAAATATGAATGTTCGTGCTCTGAAAGAGATCGGCATTAATTATTCAAGGGGTGAAACGATGTATGCATTTTTTGGTCGTGTTTACTAGGCGCTCGCCCGCTCGACTTATTTTGTTTACAGTGATCTTGCTCCCATGGGCTCATGTCAGTGTTTTTTTTTTCCTTCTTTTTTTTACTGTATTACTGGCTATGACGTCTGATGTCTTCTGATGTACAAATCTGAATTATTAACTGTGTGGGACTGTGGAACTGACTCTATGAATGTGTGTGCGTTTGATGCATCAGTCAACTTCAGCCATCCATGATTCAGCCTCTACTGCGGCGTCTCGTCTTCGATATTCCCCAACTCTCAGGCCACACCAAGATGCCGCTTAAGGTGACTATCTTCTCTGTCCTGTCTGTAGTATATATCCATGTATATGATACATTACTGAATAGTTAAGCCGTTTATCATTGCTATTTCTTGCCACCAGCTGCTGACCAATCACTATGAACAAAACTGGAAGTACTACTGTCTGGTGGGCGAGTCTGGGAACCTTGGCTCTGCCTCGGAGGAGGAGCTTCAGATGTCCAGGAAGTTGTTTTGGGGCCTGTTCAATGCCCTGGCACAAAAGGTAAAACTTACTGACATTTCATCGTCAACTTCATCTAACAACTTCTAGTTGTTAAGGTCAAAGACAAAAACGTAGACTACAGTGCAAGGACAAGAATAGAAAATACATGATGTAGGGAACAAACAGTTATTAGCATCCGCCGAAGGATGTAAGATTGTCTTGAATTATTTTAGCGAGACGGGTTTAATCAATAGAATGAGTTAAAATTGGAAACTGGTTCATATTCCATCATAGTAGCTATAATGACATGGGAAAAAATAGAAAGAAGTCAATCACCAAGAAGAGGACGCAATTGCAACAAACTGGATGCCAAGTGTCTGAACAAGAAGAAGATATTTAGTCGATAACATTGCAGTAATATAGCCAATGTCAATTGACAGATTTTTTGCTTGTTTTCTTGTATGATCTGGCAGCACAACGAACTCACTGTTGCTACGTTACAAACAGTAACCCATAGCCCATTGATTAGGATGGAAAGAGTCTACGTTTATAGCATCTCAAGACGTTTCAGAATTTTCCACTTGATAATGAAAGAAACATATCTTTAAAGTTGAGCTTACTGTGTTCTCATACTCATCTCAAGGTCCTTTCAAGAAGTAATGTGAGAAGTGTGTTTTTTTGCACGACAATTAGCCTATGTACATAGAAAACAGATTTTCTATTTATTTACGTATTTACTTTTCTTTCATACTGTACTACAGAATACTCGGAGCAGTGGCTATACAGATTTAATGAATGTGGAATCACTGCAATCGATACAAGCCGGTCTCTTAGCCCCCACAGTTCAATAAAAATGTAGCCCCACCTCGTGATCAGCATATTGCTGACTGATACGCTTCTGACTCATTCAAACAAAGAGCTGGGTTCAAGAGGTGCTCCAAGTCCCACAATAGGAGGGTATTAAAAGCCCTCAGCGTATTATCAAACTCAGGATTGCTGTTAATCAACTTGAGGATACATTCAGCAAAGTTTTCTAAATGCACACATTGAAAGCTTAATGCTTAGTGCTGCAATGTTTTACCACGTTTGCCAAATTCATTGGAGGTGTTGGTAGTAGTCAACTAGTCGTTATGTAAGAAAGAATATGTATGTTCACAGTTTTTAAACATAAAAAAGAAAAACAAAAGAAGAACAAAATGACCAGTTACCATCAAGGGTCCGGCCGCCCTGGGGACGGGTTTCCCGCTGGCAGCTAGGTTGCCGTAACGACAGATGTAAACACATAAACGATATCCTAGCACTGTATATATTTAGCACGATATACAATAAATGTTACTTTAAACACCGCAACAATGACACAACAGCATTTTACATTTCACATTTTTTATGTTGTATTTGCTACATTATGTTATTATGTGAAACCCCTACTCCACAGCCCTATGAGCCGGAGCTGTTCAGACTGTGTCTCCAGAGCCTGGCTGCTCTGGCCGGGGCCCTGCCTCCCTGCCACACCCACCCCTGCTGCGTTAGCCAGGCGGAGGGGAAAGGCTCCTGGGACACAGAGGGCCGCTTCAACCCCCAGCCAGTGGACACCTCCAGGTAAGACACTGCCTGCCACTTGTCCTGCTGCTACCCGGCGGTGCGTCGTGGGATTGTGGATTATTAGATTACTGTATATCTTGCATACCTTGTACGTATTATATACATTATTATTTTTTTTAATGTAATTTACATCTGTGTTTATTTATTCGTATTCATGTATTTATTAATTTCTCTCTTTTTCTGTAACTATGTTGTGGTGGCCACCTAATTTCCCCTTTTGGGCATTCATTAAAGTAATAAAAGTCATTACTTGTCTATTCTGTTCTTCTGGGAAGTGGTGTTGAAGTGTGGCCAAGCGTTGTTATTGTTTCTTTGCTTCATTTGCACATTTTAACGGTTAATTTAAAACCTTAATTTCAATGCCACTTTCCATCCACTAGCGTGTCGCTGCCTGAGAGACTGGAGTTTGTCGTGAACAAGTACGCAGAGCATACCCATGAGAAATGGTCCCTGGACAAGGTAAATTCATGACAAAACATTCATCAGCACTGTTCAATTGGACAGGATGATTTGTGATGGGTCTGTGCCTCCTACGATGAGCACATTTAATAGTTAATTAATGTTTGTTTGGCAGAATGCAGAATGATTTAACTTCTGTTTGTGTCCTGGGAGCTTGACAGCAGAAGATTAGCTGTGCCGTATGTCGTCTCTCCTTTTGAGGCTCGATGTGTGTGTGTGTGTGTGAATCTGTGATTTGGTTTTGTGTCAGTTTGCGAACGGCTGGGTGCACGGAGAGCAGCTGTGTGAGCACACGAAGGTCCACCCCCTGCTGAAACCGTACCGGGCTCTGGCGGAGAAGGTAACAAGCTAATGGGAACGACCCGCGGCTTTTACCCAGTTCGCAAAGAAAGTTGCGTAACTAACAAGCCCCCCCCCCGCCCGTCCCTCCATTAAAGTACTGTTATTCTAACATGTATTTTCTTCTTGTTTCTGGGATTAAACATGAGATGCCCTCTGGTCATTGTCTCTCTGAATAATTTCCCTTTTGCTCTGCTTCAAAACATTTTAGTCGGTTTTGTAAAAGGTTGCCTGTCTCTGATTTCGTCCTTCTGGGTGTTTTTTTGTAAGGGAAAGTTATTAGAAAGTCCTTGCAAAACGTGTTCATCATTCATCATTTATTCAGAGTTCATTGTTGGTGATGCTTGATGTGTCCTACTTGAAGTCAGTCTGCCGTGCCTTGTGTCCTTCCAGGACAAAGAGGCGTACCGCTGGGCTATTAAAGAGACATTAAAGACAATGCTGTCCTTTGGATGGACGGTAGAGCGGACCACCGAAGGAGAAGCGTTTGGCCTCCACACCGCCTGCACACGCAGGTTCCCACAAGCTGGACAAGTATGTCTGCTTTGTGTTTTTCTTTGTTTCTTTCCTTCCTTCCTTGTTTCCTTTTCTTACTTTTAGTTGTTTTTCCTGTATCGTAGGTCTGTGTCGTTCTTTCTTTCTTTCTTTCTTTCTTTCTTTCTTTCTTTCTTTCTTTGACGGTGAATATAATTATCTCTTTGCATGTAAATCATTTTTTGTAACAACAAAAGATTGCTTAAACTTATTCTTCCTGTAGCCTGGCACCTCAAAGCGTCTCCCAGAGGGCCGAAGTTGGTACTCCCTCATGTAGGCCATGACAAAAGGGTCCAGGGCGAGTTTGGAGATATAGCGAATTACTTTGTAACACAGAGACAGATTTTTAAAACATTGAACATTGAAAATAGATGTGCGGATGCTCTGCATGTCACCACCCCAATATGAAGGGCCAACCCTAAAGACTGAGAGAATACGGTTGTCTCGTGTGGCTCCAAAGATGATCTCCTCCGTTTTGAGGATATTAAGTGTGAGAGTGTTTTGGTCACACCACTGAACCACTCTGTTGACACTGTCCAGGTAAAGGTCTGGCTCCTTCCCCTCCTTCATCAGCCAGTGCAGTATCATCAGAGAATGTGATGATGTAGTGGTTAGGCACACTCGGCAATCTGGAAGATTTCCATTTTGTTCTCTATGGTGACATCTCTGGTGATAAGCGGTAATTGCAGGTGTGTCGCCACCTGCAATTATCCAGTTCATAATACTGCAAATGCAAGGGCTTTCATCAGTGGGTCATAGGCTCAATCACCATTGTATTACCTCATTCGGCAATAGATAGTGACAGACATTTATTTACATGAAAATCTTCAAGATCATTATTTTAATCTCCAACTCATGCATTTTGGAGAGCAGTATGTCTGGATGTATTGCATTAAATGCAGAGGAGAAGTCCACGAACAGCACTCTGGCATAATGGTTTTATTTTCGGTGCGTCCGGATGTTTTGAGACGAGGTGCATGAGGGCAGCAGCGAGCGTCTTCAGTGCTGCGCTCTCGCTGCTACTCAAACGGGTGTGGGCCCAGTTCATTCTGTATATGACTAAGAGAGCATATGAGAGATGATTCTCTCCAATGACGTCATCGATACTGAGGGGTTAGGGCCACAGCCATTGCGGGGCAATGGTTGGGTAGCATTGCTTGGGGCATGGTTTCTTAGGAAGTGGGATGATGTGTGAAGTTCTCCAGGCTGTGGGGACAGCATGTGTGTGCCTGGTGAATGTTGGAAAATGGAGGCACTGACGTTGTCAGGCCCTATGAATGTGACATGACAGTTTGCTAGCAGAACGTCAGGATGCTATGCATATGGTGCATGGGGAAGGGGCCGAATGCGCCCGCTGAGCACACTTGCCACAGGCAGAGTCAAATGGAGGTCGACGGTGACAGGAGTTTGGTTGCGTGCGCATGGTTGTTGAACTTTTGAATTGAATTGAATGCAAATGTACATTTATGTATTTTATCATTAATATGTACTTATTAATGTGATACATTATAATAAATATTATAGAATTAATTATCTACAATTATCATTCTAATTATATACATTCTAATTATTATATAATTTCAATATATAATATAATATTATTTGTAGTTTTTGTGTTATTGTAATTATTATTATCACTGATATGAAATATATCTCGTTAATACAATAATACAATACAATTTGTATCTGGTGTGTAGTTGTCTTTCGAGGGAGCCTCAACCTTTACTCCCAAACCTTTGGACATGAGTAGTGTGACCTTGTCATGGAACCAGTGTGTAAGTCCTTTAAATTACTTTCTGTTTCTATTTTATCTTAAGTGTGCATTCATTCTTTCTTCTTATGTCCTATATATATATTGTGCACAGTCAGGAGATGTTGAAATTAAATTCACTGCTGTTGTACGTGTTCAATCATGCATGTGACAAATAAAAACTTGAACTTGAACATACATTTCAGCAGTGACTTTGTTGTACATTTGATGAAAAAAAAAAGTGCAATTGTATTCTGCTCCGTGTTCTAGTCTATGGCTGAACAGTTGGCTGAGAACTACCATAATACTTGGGCCAAGAGGAAGAAACTGGAGCTGGAGACTAAAGGTGATCCGGTTGTGATACAGACTTGTGTTCTGCAAATTGTTTTGTGCTGTGTTCTGTCCTCTGTGCTGTGTTCTGTCCTCTGTGCTGTGTTCTGTCCTGTTCTGCAGTTATGTTATATTCTCCACTGTCTCGTCTCGTCCCCTCTCCTCTCTTGTCTTATGCCCCTTCTTCTCTTCTCTCTTTTTTGTATCCTTTGTTCTCTTCTCTGTACTCGATCTTAAAGCACCCTGGAGAATAATGGTTTAATCCCTGAAGGGCACAGAGCATTGCCGCACATAGGGTACATTTGTTTCATCTGTCTCTCTCTCTCTCTCTCTCTCTCTCACTCGCTCTCTCGCTCTCGCTCTCTCTCTCTCGCTCTCTCGCCCCCTTCAGGGGGACCTAGTCATTCCCTTCTCGTGCCCTATGACACCCTGAGCCCCAAGGAGCGGACCAAGCTCAGAGACAGAGCCCAGGATGTCCTCAAGTTCCTCCAGCTCAACGGCTACACTGTGTGGAGGTGAGAGACGGGGAACACAGGAACAGAAAGAACACAACGGAGGTATTAACCTGGGGCTGTGAAAGTGCAGTGTAGTGCCAAGGTAAGTGGGCGTGTAATGAGGCGTTTAAGGTTGAGTGGCTTTTTAAAAAGGTGCTCGCTATCAGAGCCCCCAGTCGGAGCAGGAGTCAGAACACAATCTGTCTTTGTGATTACCTCCAGCGCAGCCTTATGATCTGGAGTAGGACAATCAGCCTGTCAGTAAACCGCAGCGCCCACGCCAGATCTTAACTCGCAGCAGAGCAACATTTTGCATGTTAGATCTGTCAAAACAATCACTTCAAAAGAGTATATCAGTAGTGGTGATGTTGTACCTTCTGACGCAGGGACAGGAAGACGGTGGAGACAGACTCCCCTGCCATAGCCACCCGCTATGGCTACACGCTCCTACAGAGGCTGCTGCTCTACACAGAAGAAGCCCAGGAAGACATCTTGGAGCTGGGTAAAGGATAGATTGTCTTGACTGGTCAGGCTGGTGGACATAACTCATGAATCCATCTTGTGTACTCGCACACCTCTTTGTGTACACTGGACACTTTGCACTAGTTCATACAAGTTGTCGGATAGATTTTGATTGCGTCTCCATACCCTTAGATGTATTATTCTTTTTAAATAATTTTGCGCTGCATATTGTGCCTACAAATCATATGTGTGTGTGTGTGTGTGTGTTTTCACCTCTGTAGAGGTGATGCAGGCCAGGGGACAGGCAGCCAAGGGCGAGACACTTGAGCACCAGCAGCGGATCCATTTTTTATCCCAGGTCTGCCTCAGATCAGAACCCACCTCCGTTTGATATGGAATGCTCTCCAAAGAGCTCACCGCGCCTCAAATCCGATTATCTTTCATGTCCGATGCACCCCCCCTCACACAAACACACACACACACACACACACACACAGCTCTGCCCTCTCTCCAACTCTACCTATTTACATCCGTGCACTGGCGGTGATGGAAGGTTGCCACGGGTAACCCCGACACGTGAAAGCAGCCGTGTCATTTATGGAAGTGTTTTGGAAGCCCTTGTGGGCGTGTGGATTGATTAAAGCATCCCCCACGCAGACATGTGTCTCAGAGGAGGCCTGCGATGAAACAGAGTTTATTTGTTTCTGATGGATGGCACACTCCCCCCCCCCCCCCCCCCCAGGTCATGCTAGTCTGCAAAGCTACGCACCAGGTGCAGCAAATGAATGACGGTGTAATATGAAAGTGTTACACACAAAAAACAACACATACAACAAGCACACACCGGTGGTTGTCTGTACACAACCACAACCACAGACACAGACACACCGACACACACACACACACACAAACACACACTCACACACACATTCACTCACACACACGACAACCACAAACTTTTGGTAGCCTACATAAAAAATCAAAACACACATTCTGAACACAACCACACACACAAATATAAATATACACACATGCACTAATGAGTTGACTGAGGCGACAACGGTAAGTCAAGCAGAAAGTGAACAAGTCATTAGTCTATTGACGGCATTCAGATGAGACAAATTGTTTAAAGCTTCTAGGAGCTGGGGATTAGGGTGCTTATTATTGTATTGTATTATGGCACAATCCATCGTAATTGCCTTCATGCATCCTGGTCTTTGGTGTTGACTTCATTGCCTTAATTTGCCTTCATACTACTGAGGAACAAAGAAACATATTTAACATTGTTCTGATAGTGAAATAACTGCACTTCTTTGGCCTTTGTGTGTACAGGTTGGCATTAGTTGAATCGGATGTCAAATAAGTTAATTTATAGACTTTATGTTAGAACATGAGATTTCGCCTATGTTTTATGCAAGGTTAAGTAAAGCTACTGTGTGACATCCAAGGTCCCAAATTAACTTTTAGAATTGTGTCTTTATACCCGCCTGAGTGAAAAACTCTACTGGCCAAACATGTACAAACAATGTAACCCCAGATTTTTTTTAGCGGCCATCTGCCCGCCATCAGCTGCTTATGTAAGTCTCCTCACTTTCAGGTGGTCCTGCCCCTGCTGGAGCAATACCTGAAGAGCCACCGCGCCTACTACCTGTCCAACTCTACCTGTTACCAAGGCAACAGGGGCCACGCCTCCAACAAGGAGAAAGAGATGGTCGTCAGGTATCCACTGTGACCAAATCCCTTAGGAAATATATTAAAATATGAAGCATCACCCTACATTTAGCAACAATGTCTTTGTTTTGTTTTGTTTTTCAAGATTCACCACTGGATATTGTGGTTTGATTTGGTAATTAGCTGCCACATAATTTGAATAAATACTGTAAATGCCAGATGCCTCATTATTTTTCTTCCAATGTTTATTGTTATTAATGTATTTTGTTTTTCATTTTTTCTCCCACCCACTGTTTTGTTTCCTCTAGTTTGTTCTGTAAACTGGCAGCGCTAGTGAGACGCAGAACGTCACTCTTCGGTAAGCACGTTGAGAGGTGTGCAGGAACGCTGTCTATACTGTGTCAGGCTTTATTTATTCAGTCATTTGGTTTTTGTTTCTTCTTTTGAGGGTGTGTGTGTGTGTGTGTGTGTGTGTGTGCGTGTGTGTGAACCCACACACAGGATTGATCTGAGGCATGCCTTTTCATACAGTGACCTTCATATTGCATTACAATAGAAGCATTTGGAAAACTGTGTGTGTGTCTGGAGGGGTGGGTGGGCGTGTACCCTTTTGTGTGTGTGTGTGTGTGTGTGTGTGCACGCGCGTGTGTGTGCATGTCTATGTGATGATATGTCATTGTTTCTCTGCTCACAATATGCATTTTTGCATATTTCAGTTTTTTGTGTTTTCGTCTCGTTTTTTTCCCCCCTGCCTGTGCGTCTCTCCCCTGTCCTTTGTTCCTTCGTTTCTTGCCCCAGGAGGTAAAGACGCATCCATCAACGGCTGCCTCCATGTCTTGGCTCAGACACTGGATGCCAGGTTAGTAGCTCATCCTCCATTCATTTTAGTCTGGGTAACTGATCCAATGATAAACTCATAGACATATATATATATACATATAGACACCGCATTGGCCTTTGGATCGTACGTGAACGTCGGTGCCGTAAACAGGGGAGCTGCATTTTTTCCGGATAAAAAGCGCTACTTTTACATTGCTCAACCGATTTCAATGAGTCGTTTGTATATTAAAGGGTTTATGATCTGAGGGTTTATGATCTACGCAGAGTCGCAGCAACTGGCCGAAGCAGTCAATGCAGCGTCTATGTATAGCTATGGAAACACTGATATCAGTACCCACAACTCCCAATGTCGTAACGCATGCGGTTGGTCTTTGGGTTTTCGTTCTTTCACAGCAGATCAATCGCTATTATGTAAATTGCCTTGTGGAAAAACACTGCTGCTTAATCTAGCACACTCACACAGCTATTTGTTTAGCTGTGGACAAGAATATTTCGCCCACACACACACACTGATCATAAGTTATTTTATAATAAATAGATAATCATGCGTGTTAGTGTTATCATATTATTATTTATTACACAACTTTGTTGAATAATTGATTCTGATTGGTCAATTACGGTCTGTTATTTCTGAATAGCAGACCGCTGCTTAGAATAACAGATTGCTGCTATGAAGAATGTATGTAGAATCTAACGACAATAAAATCATTTTTAAATCAAAAATTTTTTGGTTGTTATATTTTGTGTCAAATTAATGATTTCTTTAGTAAGTAGCCGTGTAATAAGCGGCTACTAATTTTGCAATTATGACCGGCTCGCTGTACATTATCCATTAAGTAACGTCAAGGAATATTAATTAGTTAAACAGATATGCCCATGTAGACAGCAATGACTTAATGTAATGTAGAGCATTTGTAGTCGATGTAAAGCAACCTCCCCTCCCTCCTCAGGACCGTGATGCAGTCCTCTTCGGAGAACATCCGGGCATCCCTGCGCTCCTTCTTCGAGGCGGCCGCCGTTGACCTGGAGGTGACGGTGGACCACCTCTCCGTGACCTTGGCTGCAGTCCCCCGTGGCAGGGGTCCGGGTCCACAGCACCAGCGGGGCCTGGCCACCGTGTGCGGCTACACCGCCTCCACCCTGCTGCCCATCCTCACCGCCCTCTCACAGCACCTCAGCAGCCACAGCTCTGGAGAGGACCTCTTGGGTAGGGCTGCGACTAACGATTATTTTCATAGTCCACTCATCTAACGACGATGTCTTACATTTGCTTGCTTTTTCTGACAAGCAGCCGAGCAAAACTAAAGTATTATTTGGTTTGTACTTGATAAATGATCTATATGGTCGATAAGAATTTGACTCGATTAATTTTCTGCTGATCGACTCATCGATTAATCGACTAATCATTGCAGGCCTACTCTTAGGTAAACAACACAACTGTACCAGAACTATGATGGTAGTATTGATTTTCAAACTGGTAGTAATAATAACATATTATTATTTGGGGGCCTTTCAGGACAATCAAGGTCACCTTAAGCTCAGATCAGATTAAAGATTTGCAATGAGAAGATAACCATGGCTGCAACGGGCAGTGATGTAAAGCCGTATGTGGCTATTGCAGCGGCAGAGACGGGGTGCTTAACGCTATCGTTACGGCAGGAAGTTGGAAGCTGGCGATGCACTGGCTTATCCATAAACAAAACACAGTCTTCAGGGACTTTATTTCACCAGGAGAGAGAACGCTGTGCGCTGGTGAGAAACAAAATATCAACACAGGGATATTTTCTACTTGTTATGGTTTTCCCCCTTATTAAAATAAGTACTGTCGCTTACTTTTGGAATGTCGCAAACAAGTCATTGTGTTTCACTGTTGCGGTCCATTATCTGCCCTGTCTCAATACTGCCAATCTAGAGCACAGTCTGCGATGTGACAAGTTAAATCTCTCCGCTTCTGCCATGGCTTCAGATGTTCTGCCACCTGCCAGTGCACACTGCTGCAGCGTTCTAAAATTGCTTTCGTCTTGTTGCAAATATTTGAGCTGAACTGGGCTTTACAGTGCAGAAAACATCATCAAACATTAATAGTTAAAAACTGAAAAAAGAAAACAACAAAAGCCTTTTGGTTGTCAGTTTTCTCTCCAATCAAAGCCAAAGTATTTTCATTGCGCTGGCTATTACATAGACACATCCATGGCAAAAGAAGGTGACTACATATACATAGATACACAAATATATCTTCATATGTCTTTTAGCAGAAGCCTTTATCCAAAGCGACATACAAATGATCAACTGAAGTATACAGTCCAAATTGGAGCACATTTCAAAAACATTCAACTACTGCACAACCAAGTGTCTAAGAATTATGTGAGTGGAATCAGAAATATGTAGTAGATGTATTTATTATGTTTCCCATATTTACCACACTGCCATACCAATTCTGAATGTGTTTGGATGTAAGGCCTTCTTGTGGTATATCTTTGCAATATATTTGCTTTGAACATACACTCCTCGTTTCATCCTTACAACCTGAAGCCATCTGAACCGCGAGTGGTCAGATGCAGTGTTCGCATCACACCGAGAAATCGAATGAGAGATGACTTCTAAAGAGGGCTGCTTGGCTCCCTCTATCCAAACAGATGAGAGAGAGAGAGAGAGAGAGAGAGAGAGAGAGAGAGAGAGAGAGAGGGAGAGGGAGGGAGAGAGAGATAGAGAGAGAGAGAGTCCTTGTTACCTTTGCCATATGCCAAGCAGCAGGAAGGAACAGCTGGCTTCCACAATCTTAAATCACATAGGGAAGCCCCCTTCCAACCCATACCCACACACACACACACACACACACACACACACACACACACACACAGCCCGTTCCTCCTCCCCCTCTCCATCGTCCTCAGCTTTCAGATCTCATGCCCTGGCATATTTTCGTCCTCATTGATCTTTTGACCTTCCTTGAAATCGCTCATTACGTTCATAATAAACGGCCATCATTACCATCATCTTAGTCATCATTCCCTCCGGTCTTCCTCTCATGCGTCATGCGCTGCTGTCCTCGCTTTCTGCCTCCCCTGTAGCTGGTGAGGGTAGGTAGGTCACTGGCTGAACCCTGAGGAGGGAACTTAAGTGTGTAATAACTTTTTTGTGTGTGTTTTAAACCTGGTAATATGTCTTATATGATCTTCAACATAGTAATCTATGCCATTTTTGTCATTATGACTAAAAGAGGTGTAACATGTTTTTGCCAGTGTCCGCCCATCAGTTTGTTAACGTTGTACTCTTCTCCGAACATTCTTTTTGTGACATCAAAGTGCCTCGAAGGTGACCCTTCGGCGTCACAACGGCGGTGAGATGTGTGTGGATGTGTGGATGACGTCCGCATCCGAGAGACACACGTACACAACAACGCCACTCACTTCAACATCAAGTATCTCAAAGTCGTAACCATGGGGATAACATGTCCCCCGTTTTTTCCCCAAAACACATTTTTTTAAATCTCATAGTGTTCGAATTCGAGCAGAAACCGGGGGTTCACTCACACACTTACACAAGGTTTAAGGTCAAGGCCAGGTGGCATTCAGAGAGTATATCATTTTAAAAAAGTAAAACAGTACAGCTTTCTAGCGCGGGGTCGATAAATTATTGGACGAATGTGAAATGATCCGTCAGGATTTGATTGGAGGAGTGACAAAACACACTGTGTGCTAGCCTGTGGTATTTATTATTTTGGATGTAATCCAAAATTTCTGGCATACTTGTATGCCATATGTCGGGAATACTACGCATGTGGAAATGCGTAAAGAGCGAAGGTGAACACATTGACTCCTGTGAATCACCGTTATGTCTGACCTTGTCTTTCCCAGTGGGAAGCGTTCAGGTGTACTGTTACCGGATCCTCAACTGCCTTTACAGTCTTGGCACCAGCTGCCGCGTGTATGAGGAGGGGTAAGCCTTTATCAATGTCATTGTGAGATACTGCGGGCTGGCGTGTGTGTTGCTGGCATGAATGTTTGGTCTGGCATGTCTAGAATAATTTGCTAAACTAGATTATATATCAAAGTGCACTCTTTTTAGTGGATTTCACATAATTGCAAGTAACTATTGAGTTCCTATCAAACGCTTTTTTTTTACACATCAGTGTATGACGAATACACATTTTTAAGTAATTGACGATAAAAAGTCACCACAAACAAACAAGGCAAAATCGACATGAGCTGAGCTAAATGACGAGATGGAGAGGGGGGTTTTGTAAACATGAGACGTGTGTCTCTCTACTGCTCCGCCCTCATCCACATGTTTCCGTCCCAAGACAGAGGGCGGAGGCGGGCGCCTGTCTGGCCGCCCTGATCGGGGCATTCCCCGTCAGCGTACTGGAGCCGGCCCTCACTCAGGACCACCCCAGCTCCATCTACCACACCCTGACGGACACCCAGAGACAAGGTAGCTCCAAAACACACCCAACGACACATTGCCAAGTGACATACCCAGACACTCAGTCTGTCTCTGCTTGTCTGTGTCCTCCAGACCTGGGGGTACCAGGTGGCGTGGAGGGGCTGTGTCCCTTGCTGCCCTCCCTGGAGCAGGCCCTGGGGGAGGTCGAGACTTTGGCTGCCGCCGGCGCCGGGGCTCGCCAGGCCCACTACGGCCACGTCACCGAGGTCACCCTGCCCCTGGTGTGCAGCTACATGGCCCGCTGGTGGCAGCGCGCCCCCCGGGCCCAATCGGCACACCTGGTCCCCCGTGACACTGCTCTGCTGGGCCACATCCTCCACATCCTCCACAACCACCTGGGAAAGGGCCAGGGGGAATGGACGCAGCAGCTTGCAGGTAGTGTCGCTTTCATTAAAAGTGCCGGAGGTGAGATTTAAGTAAGGGATAATGTACGGCGAGCCAGTCAATTGTCGCGAAATAAACCCAGACAGGGTGACGGGGGACTTACAGGTCTTGAATCACTCTGAAGGGGGTTATTTTGCATTATACCATGGCCTGGGTGAATACTCGATTCGGATTGGCTGGAGGGGTGTTGATTAACTTTCGATAACCAAAGTTATCGACTGCTATCGAAGCAGTTTTATCACCGTTTCACCGTATGAAACGGATAGTTCCGGCCCTTGATTATGATTGGCTGAGCCGTGTTCAAAGCCGTTGCAAAATACTCTCAAGGAAACATTAATAACTGTCAACTTTATTTGTGTTGACATTACAAACTAGCTAAAATAAATAAACAAGACAAAGGCCATATGGATTTCAACATAACATTCAACCTTTTTGGGGAACACAAAACGTATGAGGAATGGGAAGGAGGTTTTTATTGATACAATATCAATGAAACCCAGCAAGAGGCATCGGACAATAACAGAGCAGGAACTGAACAAAATAGAAGCTAGAAACATGAAAAAAACACAAAGAACAACCAGTGGGCAGTGAACACGATTCAGGACTTCCTGTTGTCTAAAGGCATGATTATCGATATTTCATCTTACAATGTGGTAGCCCTGAACAACATGCTGCATGAATTGTATGCATCTGTCCATTCTTCAAAAGGAGGTGAATACAGTGTAGCCAGTTTACTCACACTGGGGGCGGGCCTTAATCGCCACATCCCCGCCCATAACGTAATTTCTGACCCAGAGTTCATGAGCAGCATGGGCGGGAAACAGGGTAATGACAGAAGTGCCCACCACCCACCCCTCACCAGCACTGACCTCCAGCCTATTCGTGGCTCCTCTCCCCAAATACTCCCCGCAGCCTTGTGAAGGAAGGTCTGGTTTGATATACAGTTGCACTTGGCCAGACGACGCAGGGAAGGGACCAGGGAACTCTTCAGGTCATTTTTTATAATCCGCAAGGATGATGATGGGATGGAGTACGTGGGTTTGCCACATAACCCCGGAACCAAAAACCACAAAAATGGCACCGATCCCGACAAAGAAAATCTTTGTGGGTTCATGTTTGCTGATCCAGGGAACCCAGCGTGTCCAGTGGCAAGTTTTCGAAAATATATTTCCAAATGCCCCCCTGGCGCCACAGCATGCTACCTCCACCCAAAAAGAAGTCCTCGGGCCGTACTGTCCGACACCTTGTACTCCAATGAGCCGATGGGGGTCAACTTCTTGGGAGGCATGTTGAAAAATATTTGCCTGGAGTTAAACATGTGCATACATAACTAGCCTATCTAAATATATGCCTAAAGCTCTACAATGGCCGAAACAATAAGAAAATAGTTTCCAAAATATGGGCAGGCAAATTGTTTTAATGAGATGTCACAGGGGTATACAAACCACAGCCTCTGCAGCACAGCTGTCCATCTCCTCGCCGATGGTGGATTGGAGAGCTGCCAAATAATGTCCATAACAGGCCATTGATGCAAGAGTAGCCTCCGCAGCTACTGGGCACAATCCGGGAAAGAAGAAAGTGGAGCAGTATCCTGACGGGAAATATTCCTTAAGCTGGACTGCCACATTGTCACCACCAGCATCAGCATCGTCCAGCTCCAGCCTCAACCTGGGGAACCTTGGCCAGCCGATAATGCTGGCAAATTGTACCATAATTGGCATTGTCGAGTTTAGTTTTAAATAATCAGTTGAAATTTGCACAACTCAGTTGAGTTGGCCTTCAGCCACGAGTTTACATTGTAACCAAAACTTGCCATCTTCCTGAAATCAGACATCCTTGAAAGTTATGTTGCTACTCTGCATTGGCATCCTCACATCTGCTGGCCCACTGACACGGTGCTACTAGCCTAAAAATGCATGTGAAATTTGCAGACGCAGTTGCTAAATATATAATGTAATATGATAATATTATATATACAATGACCGCTGTACATTATACCACTTATTACCCGGCTACTTACTTAAGAAATCGATCATTTGACACAAAATATAACGCACATTTTTTTTGCTTCATGTAATAAAAATAGTCAGATAGATTCTCTGTTGGGAATAGCGTCCATAGCAACGGTCCGGAATCGAGTATTCAACAGCGCCATGTAATGAGAGCTATTATTTGAGTGTAATTTGTTACAAATGGCCTAGTGGTCTGTCAGCTATTAGTGAATGAAATACTCGGTGAGAATATCTGTTTAACGTGACTACGAGCCAATTTAGATTTTAGACCACTCCCGGCTCATTTCTGACTAATCCTTCATCGTGTTGAATTCATCTTGCTTCATTCAGTTCCCCCCAACCAGCTAGCATTTAGAACCAATATGGAAAACATTTGGCCGCTAGGTGAATAAGGCCCATTCAAAGGTATAGCACTGCTCAATGCGGTTTATACCCATGGATCTTACTCACTAGACTCACACACCATCGGTGTGCGGCCTTCTCCCTCTCCTCAGTTTTCTCCCAGCCAATCATATGCAAGGCCTGCCCCGGCCTACTTAAGAGCCATTTCCTGCCTCTAATGGAGAAGCTGAGGAAGCGGGCGGCAAGCATCCTGCAGGAGGAGGAGCGGATGAAGACGGACACAGCGTCGCAGAGCGACCGCTCGGAGGCAGAGCTGCGCATACAGGAGAAGTTCATGATGCTGGTGCGAGACCTTTACGCCTTCTACCTGCTGCTCATCCCCTTCGTGGACTCCAAGCGGTGAGGAGACCAACATCGTGTACTACATAAATGTAGTACACGATATACATATAGGTGCTAGTCCCAAAGTCCCAGGCCATGTATAACATGCATGATTTGCCACCGCACTGCAAATCGATGTCAATAGTGAAACCGTTGTTATCATACACTATTGATTAAGAGAGTTGATTAATGTCATACCAGCTAAAAGGTTTGGAATATGAATAAAGACAAATATTTGTGTGAATATTTCCACACTTAAGTACTCGTGTAAGCAATCTGTCCCTCAGTGAAAACAGCTAAACATGAATAAATAATTATAATAAAAGAAAAAATGGCAACTATAATTACATTTTGATAGGAACTACGTTTCTGCCGGACAGTGACAAATAATATGCCGCGAAGATTGGTTATATAATAATTTCCCATGGTTCCTTTTAAGCTTTCATGCAATAAATCTTCATAGCAGTGTTGGCATATTTTCCTGTTTCAGGGCCAGCTGGTTAAAGGAGTGCAACCCAGAGGCTCAGCAGTTGTTCCGCATGGTGGCCGACATCTTTACATTTTGGGCCAAGTCTCATGTGAGTATAGGGGGCATTATTTATTTATTTTTGTGAAAAAGGTGCATCCTTTCAACAGCAAAAGAAAACAAAGTAATACACCCTTGATGTACAACACAACAGAATTTCAAGTGGGAGGAACAGAACTACGTGGTCCAGAATGAAATCAACAACTCGGCTTTCCTGGTCAACAGCAACGACAAGATGTCCAAGGTTAGCAGTGAACACATCGGAAAACGCACAAATGGCATGTCCAGTAGGTCTTTATTTGCTGCCCTGGATGTTAGAAGGAGCATCACCATGGGTAAACTCCCTACAGAACCTATGGGGGCGGGGGGGGGGGGGGGGGGGCTAAAAAAGCAACACCCCCGGGTTTTCCATTGTTTTATGCTTTTTTTCCCTGTTTTTCTCCCCCCCCTCCCC
>JAOPJI010000037.1:12563663-12580621 GCA_027122695.1 Merluccius productus | reverse complement strand
CCCCCCCCCCCCCCCCCCCCCCCCCCCCCCCCCCCCCCCCCCCCCCCCCCCCCCCCCCCCCCCGCCCCCCCGCCCCGCCCCCCCCCCCGTCATAATAAGTCACAGCACTGCGTTTCCAATGATGTTAGCGCTTTTCAACCTGTTGTCATGCCCATGTCACGCCCCTTTCCCAGTTTATCATGCAGGCTGCTAACCCGCTTCATGGGTTTTTGAATGTTTAGCCCTTGGACCATGAGAACAGGAAGTCAAAGAGGAAAGGGGATCGCTATTCTGCGCACACCTCTCTCATTGTGGCTGCCGTGAAAAGACTGCTCCCTGTAGGTGTGCGATTTTGCTCTCCAAGCGACCAGAGCCTTATCGCACTGGCCAAGAGCCACCTCAATCAGGTAGGAAAGAAATTATGCTCATATCCCCTTGTACGAATGCATTCCCATAGAATTGTGGAATCAAAAGCATGGAAAATCCCCGATGCCCAAGAGACGAGATTAAAAGTCATATCAAATACGCAAAGCTCCGATATTTTCGTCATTGTTTTGATATTTATTTGTTTAATGTTTTTGTTTGTTTCTGTTTCCTCCACAGAGAGACACAGACGTTGAGATCCGAGAGCATGTCTGTAATGGCCTTTTACAACTTCAGAGCCGGGTAAAGACAATCCTTGAATGACAAGTAGAAACTAAAGCTTCCATTTTCTGCTCCTAATTGAAACCCTTGACTGGTGGATTTAGTTTGCAGCAAAAATTGACTCTAGACTAGCCTGACATCGCCAGACCAATTCGCAAATTCGTATTAGGCTGGAACCTCTCAGTTCATTTTCGATTTCCACAGTCACCGCTGAGTGACTGTGTCTAGTCTTTTTGGTGACCAGCGGGGCCAGTTGGGAAATTAAACTTTTAACAAATCCTGTCGGAAGAACGGCAAACACGTCTTTCTTATCAACAAAAGCTTTAAAGGTGCAGTGTGTGAAATTTAGTGGCTGTAATATAGGGGTGCAATAAATACCAGAAAACTATGTATTCGTTTGGTCTGCGATAGTTACCAATGTACACATATCGAAAGTCACCTGTATTTTATAAAGTTTATGTGCGTTACATTCACACTGGAGTTTTAGAGAGCTAGTGGGATACACTTCTAAACAGTGATTTTAATGTTATATCCATTGTGAACATTTTGTAACATGAGACATATCCAGTTTAATTTACGCAATTACTCATAGCTGTGATCGCATCTTTAGTTCCCCATTTCAGATCACTGTAATTCAGAGCGTGAATAACCAATATCTTTCTAAAAATAAAAAAAACACTTTCAAACTACATAAACTGCAATTGAGATTAGTTTAATACACCACCACAGTAGCGCTCTGCTGCTATAAATGTCTTTTTCAGTTTTGCTGTCTGGACGTCCCTGGCGGGCGGACATTATTGTAAAACATATCGAACGTGGGGTAACTCTGTCCCACCCGGGCCAGCCAGTAAACGTTGGCAAACAAATCTATTTCAGTATCAACAACAATATGCAATGGCGAAGGCTTTTTTTCTCTAGAGCCGTTTGTCCGTTCTAGGCTACTGTAGAAACATGGCGGTGCAACATGGCGGCTTCCGTGGAAGGCGACCTGCTCCCCATGTAGATATAAACGTCTCATTCTAAGCGAACAAATTGTACACACTGGACCTTTAAGAGCAGTTGTTTGTTCATCTTTTAGAGAAAACATACCCTCCAGTTCGGATTCAACAGACCATTTCACGTCAGCGGCAGCCATCTTGGTTGTTTACGTCGTCGTATCAAACCTGCCCTCCAGGTTGGCAGGAACTCTGTCTGAATGGGAGGTGAAGTCAAGATGCATCTGCCAAAGCAAATTAAACATGAGCTCGCAGATTTGTCTGGTTCCCAGGCTAACTCTAGATGGCATAGCAAAAAGATGTAGGGAAATCAACATTACCCACACCACATAACACGTTTACATAGGCATATCTACAGGACAGGCTGGCATCTTTTGACTGCATTCTTTTTAACTCAACATCGATTTTTAATGTGCTTCAGTTTTATTTGGCTCAGTGATACTGACAAATTGTTTTAAACATGTATGCAAATCTGTCACGACCATTTCCATATTCATTAATTCAAGTCATGGTGTATTGGGAGCACTACAATTGTCCAAGGTGTACTAGTGTGCGCACTATTTATCAAATTGAACTTGAATATGTTGACCTTTCTTCCAATTATATCGGTCATTATTAGTTACTTTACTATAATGATAATAATCCACTGGTTTGTTTGCCGTTAAGATTTTGTTGAGCAAGCGCCACACTGGGATGGTAATGGGGGGTTTACTCGTATATTCCCTCAGCAGGATTCAACGGTGTGCCAGTGGCAGAAAGACGTGGATACCGAGCACAGCGGGCAGCAGGAGGCTGCCACGGACCTCCAGAGCACTGCAACAAGGATCCTGCACCTCGCCCGCGTTCTCTATTACCTGGATCAGGTAGGCTACGGGTGGTATCAGTGCACCGACCAATAGGAGAACCACACATTATATCAGTGTTTCCCAACACGTGGGTTGGGTTCCCCACTTCGGGTCGCCTGGTATGCAGATGGGCCTCATCTGCTTCTCAATCTCTGCGGGAGCTGCGAGATTGCTGCCTTATACGCTATGTAGATATTTGATGGATTTAAAAAATATATGAATAGATTTTGATGGGCTTGCTCATGAATATTCATTTCTAGGCAGTTGGTAATTAGCCTCGTGTCTATCTGAGAGGCTGTGATGCGACCTTGCTACACAAAGGTCTATCTATTGACTTTATACAATAAGCAGGCATGACATAATATGGCATCATAAACAATAGGCTATCAATACAATATAGATTCCCTTTTCGATTAGCCTACTGTTTTTGGCTGGTTTGCCAAAACTTAAAACACAATATTTTGTTGATAGACAGACAAACTAGGCCAAAAAGGTTGAAGGAACCACTGCATGATATGAAATCCATGCACCTGGGCTGACGAACAGCTGTTCTGTATGCATTTATATTGAGAAAGGATTAAAGTCTTTGGCTAGATTTGCTTCACTGACCAGCCCAAAAAACAATGGCAATCGTTTAAGTGACTGACTGGTCAAAATTGAATATTCACTAGCCATTTGGCCTGTGGACCACAAAGTTAATTTTGTACCCTGTTTGTGTGCGTTGGGTCACCATGTTCTGGTGTTTGGCTCGTATCCAGGTGGCACACCCGCAGAGCAGCACTAGAGCCGCATGGCACACGGTTCTGTCCAAGCAGAGGAAGAGAGCTGTGGTGGCCTGCCTCAGGATGGCTCCGCTGTACAACCTGCCCAGGTCAGAGCTCAGAATACCACCCTCTAAATATGAATAGCCCTTAAACACTATAGCGGCCATCTTGGTTGTAAACGGTAACAGTTTGCCCACCCAGCTACTTGAGGGCTGCATACCCTCAAGTGCTTTAAGTGCCTTGCTGCAGTCATTTGTCAGTGTTCACATTTTATATGAGGCCAACCAAGGCCATCTCTTATTGTGCATATTCAAATCACGAGCCGAGTCATTTCAGCCTTCGAATCAATGAACAGCCTTGAAAATTGCTTTCTAAATGTGTATCGATTTGTCGCAAAAAAGGGGTGATGATGATGGTTCTTTTGTGCAGCTATCACTGTTAGTGCAGTATTTACTGAATATCTTTCATAGGTCATTTTAATGCTTGTAATGATTTCCTAATTGATAGGTATGTGGCCAATAAATTGGTCTAGCATTGTTAAGGATCATACATATGAATCATGGATACCATTTTTGTGTACATGAAGCTAGTCAAAACTTGTAGTACACGTATAATAATAATTCATTGGATTTATATACTGTAGTGCTTTTCAAGGCACCCAAAGTGCTTTACATCGTGTGTGTGTGTGTGGGGGGGATATGACCATTGACACCCATAAATATGTGGTCGGCACAAGGGCAGATAAAAGCAATATCTATAGCTATGGCATTTAAATAAGAGCTTTATTGAAAGTTAATGTACAAAAAAAAAAAAAGCTAATTAGAAAATCAATCATAGTCATACACGGTATATGAAACATATTGCATTAGCATTTGGTGGCGTGCAATACCTTGTGTTTTTTCTAGCAGCATCTGGAAATGGCGAAATGACTAGACCTTACCTGATAACAGACTGAATGATATACTGTATTATTACACAGCTTTGTTGAATACTCGATGATTGTTTCTGATTGGTCAATTACTGCATTCTAGGGTTATTTCTGAAAAGCACCTGCTATGAATAACAGATGTTGCTATGAACGCTATTTCCAACTGTAGAATCTAACTGACTATTTTGTTCAACTTGTTTGACTATTAATGTTGAAATCAAAATGTTTTGTTATTTTGTGTCAAATTATTGATTTCTTTAGTAAGTAGCCAAGTAATAAGAGGGATCATTCTCGTCGGGTCCTGCATCACCCTGTCATGGTTTATTTAGCAATAATGACTTGCTTACTGTACATTATCCCTAATGTGTAATCTAACACCCAGTATTTGATTTTATATATATTCTGATTGTACCCCCCCCTTCACAGGCACAGAGCTGTCAACCTCTTCCTCCAGGGCTACCATAAGTCCTGGATATCAGCTGAGGATCACAGCTTTGAGGAAAACCTTGTGGAGGGTTTAGCAGTAAGTGCCGTGGCCATGTCAGACCGAGCACTTTGTTGAGTTATCGGGACAAATTTGTTATTAACACGTTTTCCAGCATTGACGTCGTCCGTGTTAAACTTCAGGCTCAACTCTTGTACATCTTGACACTCATGTTCCAGTTCACTTGGTGGGAGGCTGTTGCAGCAAAGTCATTATTTAATGTAACACCTAATGTATGAGTGGGATGTAATGTTTCTGTCGTGATGCACGGCGCCGCCTGGCCATCTTAATTGCTTGTCCCCGAACCCTTGCAGAGAAACGCCAAATCATTAATTAGGTTTAGGTTTCTTAATGAAGATGGGTGGCTTGTGCGTGGGTGTGCGTGTGTGTGTGTGTGTGTGTGTCCTGCTTGCTTGTTTGGATACTGGCATGCGTGCGCCTGAATCTGTGCACTGAGGTCTCTAAGCACAAGTATTTTCTGCAGGGCCTACCTTCTGAATGAAAGTGATAACCATTTTCTCTAGGAAATGAGAGCGAAGAAGGAAAACTTCTAATTGATGCAGAAGTTAGCATGCATAGCACCAATGGTGATGTGGGGGACTTTTTTCTTTGGGCAAGTACACATTTGAGTGTGTGTGTGTGTGTGTGTGTGTGTGTGTGTGTGCATGTGGGTGGGTGCACACTCCAGTCAGGAGCATGGTATGCGGCCATAGCGCGAGTCGTTAATAAAGAACACACATCAAAAGGCTTAGTGGTGTCTTTTGGACTGCAGAGGAGGGGAGTGATGAAGCACTGCGGAGCCAGCAGTGAGGAGGAGGAGGAGGATGAGGAGGTGGATGAGGGGGAGGAGAAGGGGGTGGAGCTATGTGCCCAGCCAATCGATCCCCTCCGACAACTCATTACACTCTTCAGCCAGAGCGCCCTGACAGAAGGAAGGTGTGTGTCACTGTGTGTGTGTGTGTGTGCGTGTGTGTTTAGCTTAGTGTGTAACAGAAAATGTGTGTGCATTATTAGTGATCACATGCAATAAAAGCCCCTTTTATTACCACTTAAAACACACCAGCAGAATGTCAATATATGATTGCGATGGGAGACCTTTTCCCTTGTCTCAGGCAATCGGTTGGCTATTCTGTGTGTGTGTGTGTGTGTGTGTGTGTGTGTGTGTGTGTGTGTGTGTGTGTGTGTGTGCGTGTGTGCGTGAGAGCGAGAGCGAGACATGGCTCCCTGGTTCCGTGTGGCATCACCTTGAAAAGACCTTAATTGATATTGTTCTCGGTGTTCGCAGTAATGACAAAATGATGCCACGCTCAACTGAGCTGACACGGCCAATTGTTTTTGCCTCTTATTATTTCTGTTTCACAGTAAGCCCGGGAACGACACGCTTTATATGTCCTATGCCACAATTATGGCCAAGGTAAGGTATATTCTGGAGACTGCAAGGAGAATCTCTCTGTAATTGTGCATTTGATTTGTACACAAATTAAATATATTGTCACTTTTCAAACTGTCACTGTTCTTCTTAAATGCTGCTGAAATGAATATTGTTTCATAGTAGATTACCAGTGGATAATGCAGTATGTCATGCTAGTACCCATCTATGCCAGTAGAAAATCCCCTTGGCCATTTTTAAGTCTGCATTTGTTTATTTGTTTGTCTGTCCAATGGTGTTTTTTATGTTCTTGTTAACCCGGCCTGGTCCTCTCTTCAAGAGTTGTCAGCGAGAGGAGGAGGAGGATGAAAATGAGGAGATGAAAACTTTTGAAGTGAGTCCTTCTCTAGCCAACACTGCAAGTGTTTCGTGATGTATGCATGTTTACATTTTAAACACACACAACAAATACATCCCAGCTGCCATTCTATATACCAGCGATGGTCTAGTGATGAATGCAGGTTGTATGAGTCGATGTAATGGGTGTGCGTTTTGTGTGTGTGTGTGTGTGTGTTTCGCAGGAGAAGGAGATGGAGAAGCAGAAGCTGCTGTATCAACAGGCCAGGCTCCATGACCGCGGCGCAGCCGAGATGGTGCTGCAGACCATCAGCGCCAGTAAAGGTGAGCTATTCAAGGAACTCCCAGAACTAGATGTTTTCTCCCCCTTGGAAGTAAATACAAGGGCTGAATCGTGGACATTAACTGTGTTTTTATTTGGAAGGGAAACGCACAATATATATTGGATCTGGTGAAGTGTGGATTCATGTGAAGACATTTATTTTAGCACTCAAGACTGGGTTGATGGCAGTGCAGAGAAGCCTTAATGCACTCCAGCTGTAAGTCTCTAGCAGGACTAGGTCGAGTCATACTGGGTGCTATTTATTCCAAAAAATGGACATCCCTTTGCAAGGCTGTAATTATTATCGCCTGACTCACTGCTATAAATGTGTTTTCTCATTGCACATCCACAGGAGAAATGGACTCCATGGTGGCGTCGACTTTAAAGCTTGGTATTTCCATCCTGAACGGAGGGAATACAACCGTGCAGCAAGTATGGCTACCAGTAGCACAGTTTGCAAATATGACAAATCCTATTCTCTAGCCTATCCTAGTCTCGTGTCTTGCCAAATAACCTATGGCCTATTGCACATAGTCCTTTGTTTTTGTCCCCCATACCACTGGATAATAGTGATTAATATTAATATATAAAAGTAACATAAAAAAGAAATCCGTAACAATAGCCAACGGCTTTAAATAGGTCATACATCTGTATTTTACCCTTACATTTTATACAAGTTTACTATAATATAATTGGAAAAATACATACAGATTAAAAAAATATATAATCAGAGACAGCAGCCTAAATGATTTAAATAGGTCATACTATTTTCCAGTGACATTATACACTGTGATGATAAATGTATCTTGTGTAGAGGGGAGGTAGATATTGTGTCCTCTATGTCTGAGATGCCCTTGTGGACCAAAACAATAAGAATGTACCACAATTTATCAGGAGGTGATTTTGTTGCAGAAATTCAGAAACGTGAGCTGCAAAGTCTGTGTGCAGTACAGTGGTGATTTAAGCACTATGATCGGGATACCCCCCACAATGCTAAGAAAAGCGCTATAGAATCCCAATGTATTTTTATTATTATTAGTAGTATTTACTGTATATCATTATTAGTAATTTATCGTTTAATGTGACAGAAAATGCTGGAGTACCTTAGAGAGAGGCGAGACGTGGACTTCTTCAAGAGCATGGCGAGCCTCATGCAATCATGCAGGTGAGCTGGATCTGACAGGCACCCTTGCATGGTAGTAATTCAGCTTACCAGTTATCAGTTGTGTGTGTGTGTGTTGTGTGTGTGTCACTGTCTCATGGTCTTCTCTCGCCTAGTGTGTTGGACCTGAATGCATTCGAGAGGCAGAACAAAGCGGAGGGGCTAGGGATGACTGTGGATGACAGTTCAGGTATGCCATTCGTATGGTAATGTGGACGAGGAAAACAGAACAGAGACACCCCTTCCTGAGCATCCGTCAACAACAGTTGTCTGCTTTAAATCAATGCAGCTCATCACTGTCTCTTTGTATCTTACTTCACTCCTCCTCTCCTTATCTCGTTTCACTTATTCTGTCCTCACTCTTCTGGTCCCCACGTGCACACACATGCGTGCACACACACAAACACACACGCACACACTCTCTCTCTCTTTCTCTCCCAGGGGAGAAGGTGATGCCTGACGAAGAATTGACCTGTGATCTCTTTCGTTTCCTGCAGCTGCTCTGTGAAGGACACAACTCAGGTTGTTTGTGTTTTTTGCATCCATGTGTCAATAAATAATAATAATAATAATAATAATAATACCGTAATCAACATATTATTAATATTTATGTAACATATATCTGTTAATATTTAATGGGCTCTGGAAATATTGGCTTTGACAGTATTTTAAAATGGATATGAACACATTCAACAGGAATGTACAGTATCTCATTAGTATTAAAATGATGGGACATGTTAGCATCTCATCTTTTGATTGATTCAGAATTCCAGAATTACCTGAGGACACAAAGCGGGAACAACACCACAGTCAACATCATCATATCCACCGTGGACTACCTGCTGAGGCTACAGGTACAAGGGACCCCCATCCAAAATACTTAATCCATGAATATAGAGTTCCCCTCAGAATGATCACATATGTGACAAACGTGTGCAAGATGTGTTTTTACTTTCTTTCATACGAGGCAATCACAATAGAATTTTGAATTTCAGACCCGTATGTGTCAGTGTCATAGCCATTTTGTATTTATTGAGTGTTTTCATCGGGTCGGTGACACCTCCATGCATACACGTTTACCTTTTTCCATCTGTTCCCACCACAGGAGTCAATAAGTGATTTCTACTGGTTTTACTCGGGGAAGGCAGTGATTGATAAGCACGGGCGGCAGAGTTTCTCTAAGGCCATCAGTGCCGCCAAGCAGGTCTTCAATACTCTTACCGAGTACATACAGGTTAGTCGATCGCTGCTCCCTGCTGTCATTATGCCTCAGAAACTTTGGAAATGTGCACATGGCCCCCACATCCCCATATTCCCCACAATGCTCTGCATTATTGTTTTTATTATTTATAAAAGTTGCGGTCCTTGTTTCTGATTGGTTCGAAGCCATTGTAAAATACTATAAAACACACACCTGTGACCGCATAACAATTCATTTTTAGTATTAATCCGCCTGTATACTAAAGCCTGTATGCTTGCCTGTGTTGCTTGGCAACCGGAAGAATGATGATTTGTTTTCAATAAATTATTGCATTTTAGGTTGCTGTGTGTTTATTTTGTGAAATCTTATTGGGTAGTCTATAGTAACCATTTACACGTTGTGTCCAACAACTCCCCCTAGCTGTTCTGAAGTCACTGTAAACCACGGCCTCCCGTGGCTTATTGCTTAATTATACAGAGTTAAAGCTCTTACCCATGCAGAGGTAATGTGGCTAATTAGCGCGTTAAACCATATCCAGGGCCCGTGTACGGGGAACCAGCAGAGTCTGGCTCACAGCCGCCTGTGGGACGCCGTGGTGGGCTTTCTCCATGTCTTCGCTCACATGCAGATGAAGCTCTCACAGGTACTGTTCTGACCGTTTTTCCATTCTGGTAACCCATCTTCAGTTTACATATGGCTCGTGGGATTTATTTCAAATGTATATTATGGTGTTTAGTGTAGTGTTTATGCACAGGGTCCCCGCGTAGGTATTAAAAATATTAAAAAGTCTTAAATAAATAATTGTCAATTTAAGGCATTATTGGCATATTAATGGAATTAAAAAGTATTGAATATTATTTGCATATGTCTTAAATATTGCTTGCGACTGTCAGGAGGGGAAAAATAATAAACCTCAAACCAATAAATGTCAAACTTTTATGTTAAATAGATATTTATTTGCCTCTCAGGGCATCCACAAGCTGTGTTGACAGGTTACTTTATTTGTCAGCCAAGCAGCACTGCTGAGAAAAACCGCCAGAATTAGAACAAATACACAAATAACAATTCCAGCTTGAGTCATTTACCGATTTGCCATTGGGCTGTGAAATCGGTATTCAATTGTGGTCTAAGTGGTATCAAAAATGTTTTTAAAAGGCCTTTGTGTTTGCAGGATTCCAGGCAAATTAATCTGTTGAAGAAATTGATGGATCTGCAAAAGGACATGGTTGTAATGCTGTTGTCCTTGCTGGAGGGTAGGCTTGTAATACAACTCTCATCGTGGTTTATAGGCTATCGCGGTGGATCGATACTTTACCTACCCACTTTTCCCCTCTCAGGCAACGTGGTGAACGGCACCATCGGGAAGCAGATGGTAGACATGCTCGTGGAATCCTCCAGCAACGTTGAGATGATCCTCAAGTTCTTCGACATGTTCCTCAAACTCAAAGACCTGACGTCGTCCGACGCCTTCCGGGAGTATGACCCGGAGGCCCAGGGCTGCGTGTCCAGGAAGGACTTCCAGAGGGCCATGGAGAGCTGCAAGCGCTTCTCCCCGCCGGAGACCCGCTTCCTGCTGTCCTGCACGGACGCAGACAGCCCCCTGCTGGACTACGAGGGCTTCGTGGATCGCTTCCACGAGCCGGCCACGGACATCGGCTTCAGCCTGGCCGTTCTCCTCACCAACCTGTCAGAGCACATGCCCAACGACTCCCGACTGGGAACCTTCCTGGAGCTGGCCAAGTGCATCCTGACCTACTTCCGGCCGTACCTGGGGCGCATCGAGATCCTCGGCAGCGGGAAGCGGATAGAGCGGGTCTACTTTGAGATCAGCGGGTCCAGCCGCATGCAGTGGGACAAGCCCCAGGTGAAGGAGTCCAAGAGGCAGTTCATATTCGACGTGGTGAACGAGGGCGGGGAGAAGGAGAAGATGGAGATGTTTGTCAACTTCTGCGAGGACACCATCTTCGAGATGCAGATGGCGTCTCAGATATCAGGCGCCCATGCTGGGCAGAAAAGTTTAGGAAGTGATTTTGAGAATGAGGAAGAAAGTAATAATAATATTAAGGGGAAAGAGGCAGGCGCTAAGCCTGGCTCCACATGTGATAGCGCGACGACGGCGCTGATCTCCACGTTTTCCATCCAAAATGCGAAGAAGCACATGAAGAGGATGACCGCCAGGGATCTCCTCACGGCGCCCGCTTCGCTCGTCAGGTTCATCCTCGTGGTGATCGTGGCGCTGTGCTGCGCGTTGATACGCGGCATCCTCTACGCGCTGTACGTGGCCTTCATCAACGGAGGGGTGGTCGAGGGCGCTAAGAGAATGAGGGTGTTGGACACGCTGGGCAGCATCCCGGAGCCCACGCTGGACGAGGTCACCGAGGCGTCGGATCAACTCCGGGAGCGACGCTCGGTCTCCTCCCACAGAGACGAGTGGGAGCTCGGTGAGATGGCAGCGGGGGCAACGGCGGCGGGGGCGGCGGCCATGACGGGGTGCGCTCGAGAGGTCGAGCGCCTCTCTGACATATTTGGTATGCGGATGACGAAGGAAGGCGGGCAGTATCGATTCCTTACAGATGACCTCACGACGAGTCTGACTGATCTGTTCCGTGCGACCGCCTTTGGACAGGTCGCTCCGGGTCAATTCGTCCCTGGGGAACATCAGGTGATGGCCCTGCCGGTGTGACTCGTGTCCGTTAGTATCATGTCAGTTTTTTAGAATGGGCTTTGCCAAGTATTTTACGGACGTTACTTTTCCGAGGAAGGGCACAGGGAGTTTGGCATACGCTTGGTATTTTTCCTAGGACTTTGTTATTTTAACCTAATGGAAAGTTTGACGCTTTCATCCTTGCAAAACGCTGCAGAACTTTTCTTATTTATGTATTTTGCATTGATTCATATTCAAGTCTAATTTGCAAAGGCATTCTGTCTATATTGCTTTCAGGCCCAGGCGAGTATCATGAGGGGGGAAGATGAGAAAGTGTCTGAGTCAGAGAAGAAAGTGTGAGTGCCTTGCATATCCCGTTAACCGTTGAACGACCTTTATGTGGCTTCTGATGTCCTCAGGACGGCCTTAGATGTTGCTGTCATCAATGGAACTACATTTTTAACTGGCAGAGTCACTGCTGTCTAATATAACATTGAAGACAAAAGTGTGTTTTCTGCTTAAAAAATGTATTCAAATGAATCTAAACTGACTTGTGCACCTTGTTCACTTGTGTTATTTGTCAAATTCAGAATGCACTGATGTAACTATTATGCACTACCTCTAATACAATATATTGTTTTTAATTTAACCTCTACTAACCTTAATAAAGTTGTGTTCTGTTTCCTATAGCTTCTCTTGCACTCCAGCAATTCCAGTGTTTTTTTAGAAACAAAAAATACAACTTACAAACTACACTCCAATATTGAGTGTGCTTTGATTGATGTTAGCCTCACTTGTTTGTTGCCTTGGATAAAAGTGTCTGCTAAAGGTCCTGTAAATGAGAGAAAATGCAGAAAGCTAATGTTGCTATTAACATTTAGCCAGGGAAGCTCTGAATGCCTTTTCTGCTGTATCATTTTCTTAACACCACTTCTGAATTGCTATCAATCACTCTCACTTGTGTTATGTTTGAACGTTGTACAGAGGAGACGTGTCTGAGAAGACTAATGGCAAGGAGGAGACCAAGGGAAAGTGGAAAACTAAGAGATGTTCCAGCAAGTGTGAGGAACCAGACGCCCAGCAGTCTGCCTTATGGGAGTTGATGGACACCTATCACAAGAAGCTGCTGGTAACACACATACACAGAAACAATGTTTTAATCATGCAAACCTTGCTTTCTGCAAACTGATTACTGTCTTGTTTCCTATTACTTACAGAATTGCTTTGCAAGGAATTTCTACAACATGAGATTGCTGGCTCTGTTTGTGGCATTCGCAATCAACTTCATCCTCCTCTTCTACAAGGTTATTGTGTTTTGTGATTGCCATCAGATTGTATATAATTTACTGGCTTTTTAATTCTCTTCTTTCTTTGTACCCTACTATTATGAGACACAAAATTTTCAATTATTTTGCCATGTTAACCCAAAAACAAAACATGTATAATATAATGTAAAGCGAAGACAAGGGACAGCAATATACCTTTTGTTTCATTAAATGTAAATTTCTTCTAAAGCCCTTTTGCCAAGCTTAATAGTAAAGTGCCCATGACGTGCTTATCAGTGGCATTACACACAAATAAAGACGAAGTGGTTACCTACTTCATAGTATCCATGGAATCACAATCTCTAACTCCCAGCTATTATTATTTATTTGTTTCTTCCTTCCTTTGCTCAAGCTTACTTTTTCTTTCTTTCCTCAATCTTTCAATCAACCTATCTTCCTTCCTTTCTTTCCATCGTTATTTTCTCAATCATTATTTATTCCCTTCTTGCCTCAAGCTTTCTTTTTCTTTCTTTCCTCAATCATTCTTTTTTTTTTCTTTCCTTGCAATCCATCTATCCTTCCTTTTTTTATGATATTTCCTTCTTTTTTTCCTTTCTGTCTTTCTTTCCTATTTCCTAGGTATCACCTTTTCCCAGGGGCGGCGGGGAGGGGGCAGAGGAGCAGAAGAGCCCAGCGGTGGCACCTCACCGGGAGGGGCTTCAGGACCCTGCAGAGGGGAGTGACGATGAGGGAAGTGTCTTTGTCCTGGAGGAGAGCAGTGGATACATGGAGCCGTCGCTCCGCCTCCTGGCCTTGACGCACACCCTCATCTCCTTCTGTTGCATTATTGGCTACTACTGCCTCAAGGTAACTTGTGCCAATGCTGGCGCTGATCCAGCAAAGTAGCTCCTGAAAAGTACACCTTTTGTCTGGCTCACCGGATGTAGGTTGTTGGCATAACCCCGCCCAAGCCTGCCATTGGGTGACTGTAGGAGTCACCCAATAGCAGGCTCTGGGCGTGCTTATACCTTATACTCCTCCCCCTTCAGCCATCTGCCACCGTTGCTTAGCGTCGCCCAAGACAATTGTGATTGGTTAATAGAAATACAAACAAGCAGAGTGTTTTTTTCCCCTATGTCAGAATGATAGTGAGTAGAGCCAGACCTTTCTCCAGCAGCGTTAAATGAAGTGTGGAGATAGGTCTGGCAATGCGAGACTAGTCCACCTTAAAAGCTGCTCCCGATCGTATAATCACGAATCACTATGGAGCGGTGGCAGCGGTGGCAGGGATTTGTAAACAAGTGCGTTCTGTAAGTTAACAAGTACACATGAAAACAAGTATATTCTGATGAAAAATGGGGTGTGGAAGTGAGGAATGTTTATATTGATTGCAATTATTGTAATTATTTTGACATTCACAAGATTATAATTTGTGTGGTTGTGTGTGTGGGCAATAGGCTGTGAAAGGTGCAGAAGTCGATAACAGAGAGGGTTCATCACATTACAGTACGTTTCATTGGCAGGTTCCACTGGTGATCTTTAAGCGCGAGAAGGAAATCGCTCGACGGCTGGAGTTTGACGGTGTGTACGTGACGGACCAGCCCCTGGAGGACGACATCAAAGGCCAGTGGGACCGAATGGCCATCAACACACGGTACATATGATCATTTGATCTCATAACAGAAACCTGGATGATACAATGTATTCCTTTCAATAGCACATATCTTTCCCTGGGTAGTACTGTACATTTAAAACCCTCTGATGTGGCATTTATTTCTTTGTTTTTCTACTCTTCTTCAGGTCATTTCCCAGCAATTACTGGGATAAATTTGTCAAGCGGAAGGTAATGTTTGACGGGTCTCGACATAAAAGCAAATTTAATGCGATGAAGCTACAACATCGTCACACATATATACTGTATATAATGTATCCCATCTGTGTGTGTGTATGTGGATGAATCCAATCATGGGACTATTCAACTGAGTGACACCCTATTAAGAAAGAAAGTGGGATTTAATGAAGCGTTTAATGGCAGATGTAATCATCCCTCCCTCAGCCTTTGGCTAACGCTGTAGCTTTCCCCAGAGACGAAGCATGACGCCCAAATGTCTCTTACACCTTCAACAGGCAAGCCCAGATTATGTAAGGAAGGGTGTTGGTTCTGACTTGCAAAATACACTCATTTATTCTAGATTCGCCGATGGGGAGATGTGTAAAATGTAAGTGAGTTATAAAACGGTCACTTACCTTTTTATGAACAATTTGAAGAACCATTCACCATTTTGGTAGGTATTCCAATTGAAACATTTATCCATCAGTATTCAGCAATGGAGAATTATACCTAGAAATAATATTAGCCCATTTCACTTCAATCATGACTTCATGTTTGACTTGTATGTATATGGAAAATCCTATCCTGTTAACTATTACAACTCTTTTTATCCATCTCCCTACACCTGCTATTTTGCTGTTTGACAGCTACAGCTATATTTAAACAATGCCTAGCCTCTGCAAGAGAAGTGGTTTAATTCCCAACAGTATCAGCGTTTCTACAAAGAGAAACGGTACATTCAAGCAGCCAGTCAATCTGTCAGTTGGGGCCCCATGTTTTCCCTCTACATCTTGCGAGAAAAGGCAACGCTACACACTTCAAACTGAAATGACTCTAGACTCGTCTCTTCCCTTCGCTTCCCCTGTCTCAGGTGATGGATAAGTACGAGGAGTTTTATGGCAGTGAGCGGATCGGTGAGCTGCTGGGTTTGGACCGGGCCGCACTGGACTTCAGCTCCCAGGGAGCGGAGGCCAGGAGACCCAGGAGAGACACAGCCTGGAGCTCCCTGTGAGTCCACAAGGGAGAGTGAAGAGCCCTCTTTTAAACATGCTTGACACACAACTGGCCCGAGACTTTTCATCCTTTATATGTTCTCACAGTGCATTTCGTTTAGCCTCGTGAGACCATCCCGATTTTCATTTTTATGTTTCGCAATGAATATCAGTCTGGCCTTGGCTGGGCAGCAAATGATTTCCAAATATGGGCGCTGCCTAACATTGTTCAAAATACTCCAGCCAATCAGAGTACTTTTCACTCTTGCCGAATCTGGTTGGAAATAAAGCAAAATAATTTTCTAATCTGACAAAAGCCTTCCCTGCAGATTTCTGTTCATCAACATCGTTATTCAGTCTATTTCGGATTAAAACACTTTTGATTGCGACACTTTCCTCGGGCGACACTTTCCTCCATTTGGCAGACTGCGGCGCTCCTTGTTCAGCATGAACTGAAGTTCCCTCCCCCGAGCGCTGATTGGTCCTAGCATTTCTCCATTTTTGGAAAAGGCTTTCAACGGGATGGAGGCCAGACTGATCTCCAGAGAGAAACACAATCTGAACTTGCGAGACTGTGATGGTCTCACAAGGCTACATTTTACTCAATAATAGCTGACGCATGGCTATGCCATTTGTAACAAAGTACACTCAAATAATAACGCTCAAATATTACTTTCAGCTCCTTTAAAACTAAACAGGAATCCAAAGATGGATACAATATTGGTGTCAAACGTTTTTATGATACTGCAAAATAAAGATAAACCAATACGCCATTTTCCCTATGCCAAGCCTGACTTCTGTCTTGTGCTTGTATTGTGACTGTCAGTTTGCCTCCTTTCCCTCCCCACGCCTTGCCCACCTGCCCCCACCTCACCCTGTTGTTGCATCAGCCATAAACCTAATACGCCACGCGCAGATCAGCAGATGGCCACCACAGAGCGCAATTTGCAATCACGGTAGTAATAAGGTATTCTCTCAGCAGACTGTAATAAAACCGTGTCTGCACAAAGCCAATTACCCATCGGTCGGCGAAAGGGGAAATTCAGAAGACTCAAAAAAGGAAAATGATGAGGAAGATGTGTCCCCTGTTGGCCCTTGCTTTGGAGAGAGAGAGAGAGAGAGAGAGAGAGAGAGAGAGAGAGAGAGAGAGAGAGAGAGAGAGAGAGAGAGAGAGA
>JAOPJI010000037.1:12528431-12546056 GCA_027122695.1 Merluccius productus | reverse complement strand
CACACACCCACACACCCACCCACACACACACCCCCCCAAACTTCTCACTTCACCAAGTCTGCTCCGCGTTTCCACTCTCCCGTCTCCCACACTGGCACCGTGTTCTGGCGCTCTGTGTGTGTGTGTGTGTGTGTGTGTGTCGACGCGGGCGCGTGCGCGTTTTGGAAGTATCGATTCGTATTTTCTTTTTGATCTCGCGGGGTTATAGAGGACGGGCTAAAACGTCCACGACGGGACGGATGCCAACGAACGCAAGCGTGGACGAAATACATTCAAAAAAGAACGGGGAGTGGAAACCCAAAGCGGCGAGTCGGTGAAAGTCGGGCCACACGGGCGATCCTTCACCTGCCCTCTCTGTCTGGATGTCAACACGGATCAGCTCTCTCCTTTACATGCCTTAGAAACCTTAGACGTCAGAATAACCACCGAAGGAGTATGGGGTCGTGCTGGGGGGGGGGGGGGGGGTATGAAACAGGACAAGGAGGGCTTAGGGCCCCCCCTCTCTCTCTATTGATTGCCCCTTTTCGCTGCGTCCCCCCCGCATGTGTAACCCGTGTTTTCGTGACGTCGTGTGTGTGTGGCCCTAATGCCTTTTCAGACCTCCATTAGATCTGGGACATGCGGTGGGGTTTAAGCACATAACAAGGGGGTCTGTCAGAACGCTTTAAGCTTTAAAGGAGACAGCCGGCCCAGTGTTAGCACGCCACGCATGTCAGAACATCGGCGAGCTTGAAGCATGACAAGAGCGCTCCCTCGGAGCCAAGTGGCTGGGTTTTTTTTTTTCTTCTTCTTCTTCTTCTTCTTCTTCTTCTTCTTCTTCTTCTTCTTCTTCTTCTTCTTCTTCTTCTTCTTCTTCTTCTCCGTTGAATGAGTACCATCGCTGCCTCCCGCCACGCATTTTGTTGCCAAACGGTGACAAATTATATATTATTAGTATATTATATAATTATTATATTATTTATTAGTCTGCTTTTAATTTCCACTTTTTCAAGTGGAAATTAAATGCCCATGGAGATATACTAGTCGGAGTGGGTCAAACATCTTGGTCGATTTGGTTTGCCTGGAATAGACTCAGTCTGTATGGTTTTGATTTATTTTTCTTCTACAAGTATTCGGTCTTCAAAACGTATACGATGTACACGTTTATTTGCATGTAGAGCGGGGAAGTGAGATCCGATCACAAGTGGCCACTTGAGACGCGCGTGGAGACGCGTCCGAACGCCGGGTGTGGACTGACGTACTGAGAGCTGTGCACTTGTGATCCCGAAGGAGCGCCATACGTCCACACGCACCGGACGCGAAAATATGAACAACATTTTTTTTCCATTTGTTTGTTTTGACAAAACGTCAAGCTCTCTTGCTTTTAAATCAAAATGTGTGCAGTTATACGGTGTATCTCCTGGTTGTTTTTCCCCGACAACATTCAGAACCGCTTTGTCCATGCCGTCAATAGGCGGCCCGCTTCGTATTGACAGTGTTTCTTTTATGACACTCTCCCTCGCACTGGAAACTCAAACCATTTTCTGTTGCCCCCCCAAAAAATACATTGAAATAGCGACTAAGAGTCGACTAAGAAAACCTTTAGTCGGGTGGGGGGGCAGTCCTAGTTGGATTCATAACACACTTTCGTTTTATAAATGATCTTAAAGGGTCTGCAGGGACCGACTTCAATTGAATCCTGTATCCCGGTAACCCGTCTCGAAGGGCTTCGCCGTACCGCGGCGAGGAAACCGTTCGAGGGCCCCCTCTTAACCATAAGCCCCCAGACACACGAGGCAGACGAGGCGAAACTCCCCGGTGTTGAAACCCACACTGAACAGGAGCCTCGAGGCTGTTTTAGGAAGATTGTCCCTTTGGCAGGGCGGTCGGACATAAGGCAGTCATAAGGGGGGGGAACGGCAGAAAGTGTAGAACAATAACACAACGCTTTTAAAGAAGAAAGAAAAACACACACCGGCGTGCACACGTGGACATACACATACACACTGTCTGCACAGACACACACACACAGACACACGCACTATACACACACTCTACACACAACACACAAACACACACACACACACACACACTACACACACGCCCTACATACACATTCTACACACTATACACACCACACACACACACACACACAGACACACACACACGATACGCTAGCCTTTATAAATAATGAAGATAACTCTTAGAGTCGTCGGCGATGGTCATCAGAAGCCAACACCGCACGTATTCACTTTTCCAACAGGGGGGGGGGGAAAGGTCAGGACTTGTTTTTTTCTGTAGCTCTGACGAAGCTCCACACCGTCTTGGATGGAAAATGGTGTGAAAATACTAAATATAGTATGAGACCCTTTCTGAGGGGGGGGGGGGGGGCCCCCCCCCCCCCCCCCCCCCGCGTGCGCGCTCACCAAAGCTTTCCCCTTCGTTTTCTCTTCTGCCGCTCATTAAATCAGTACAATCAGTACGAGCCCAGAGGAACTATTTCGCACCGCTGCCTTGTGCTTTTCAAAGGGGAAAGAATATATATATTTTTTTTATGTCATGTATAAGTTAATTGTTTTTTTGTTTTTAAGAAAACGGCTAGTAGTCGGCCACCAGCACCATCTTTATTGCCAATTTGTAGCCGAACAGTAACAAACTGTTCTGCTCTCCCCGTGTCTTCGACCTTAAAACGTGTTCTCTCCCGAGCATGGGCATTAAGACGACTTAAATAATATCCACAGTGGCCCAACCTTGTTTGCTATTCTCTGACACACACGCACACACAGTATCTATGTGATGCGTGCTAAGTAGCCACTCTTATCGGCAGAAGCAGATGGAGCGCGTCGGAGCGAGAGCCTCCGTCTGGCTCCATGTATGTCAGAACTATGGGGACGGATGACCTTGGCTCCAGCACAAGCTGGGGTCTGACCACGCGAGACACGCAGGCTCGTTCTCACACACACGAGCCCACACACACACACACACACACAAATCACAGACAGACACACACACACACACACACACATAAACAGGCACAAACACATACACAAATAGACTCTCTCTCCGGACACATGCCGTTCAAGATTGAATCTATACAGCGCAGTCCTTCACGCTATTCCATCATCAGCCATCGCCGGCCAACGCGCCGCGCCGGCGAAGAGCCTTCAAGGAGGTCACCATTTGCTGAGTCCTGTGTTTTTACCATCGTTTCAAGAGGGCTGTATTGATGTGATGAGATATTACTGGAGAGATACACAAGACGTGATTACCGGAGCAAAGGCGGGCGCGCTCCTTTCAGTTTTACCCCCCCACGGTTCAAGACCCCCCTTCTGTATTCTCATTCGGCCCCACTCGGCATAAGCCGAGCGGCGGCGTTTTTGTTTTTTTTATCCGGACGCACGAATCAAGGGCATATCCCGCCCGTCCGTCTTGCAGCTGCCCCTGCTGCAGGCGGGGGGACAAGGAAAGAGGAGCGATTGTCGAAGTATGATATCAATGTGGGGGATGGTGAATAGGTTTTCCTGTGATTTACTGCTGGTTAGATTTCGCTGTTGAGACGAAGGGGCCCCCGCAGCGAGATCTCCAGATAGCCGCTGGATATTTTACTGTTTCTACGTGACACACCGGTGTGTCCGTTGTGTGGTCCAAGAGACCACGTGTGTGTCTGTGTGTGTGTGTGTGATGTGCACTCGCCCAATTTGTATTGTAGACAGGACAGTTTGTGTGTGTGTGTGTTAGACAGCAGCTGCTTCATTAAAACATAGTTGTGCGCTGGAGATAAGCTCTGTCTTCTGGCTGCCAGGGGAGAACATATTTTCAAGTAAATATTAAAAAATATCAGCTCACCCCAACCCGACGGAATAAGTACTTTTTTTTGTACAGGTCATCAGTCAAATAATCTCACGACAAACATAACATTGAGGTTTTATTTTGAAGCTTGTGCACATATTTAAATGACGGTAGTTGTCCCCTTCACCCCGCTGAGAAAGAATTTACAGAATCAGCATAAATTGGGTGGGAAGGCCGGCGAGGTCACTGTCATTAAAGATGAGGCAAAACATCTTCTGTGAATACTTCAATTACAGTTCAGTGCTGGAGGTGAAGAAACTGTCTGAGGTTTTTTTTGTATTTTATTCATGACTTTTTTTTTTTTTTAAATATGACTTGTCTGTTTGTTTGTTGTCAAAAAAAATTAGTGGGCACTTATTTCACAAACGTTGCCGCAAAGACAGACACACTAAATTTATAATGAATGCAGCTAGCAATCTTTCAGAGGTGAGATGTTTGTGCGCGATTGACCTTCGGTGTGTAATTGCAAATGTGAGAGGGAAAGTAGGCTGTGGCGTTTCGTTCCGCCATTCGTGTTTGTGTGTTGTTGAAATTCTAATGGCAGTCTTTTACCTTCGCCCTCCTCTACCCTATCATTATCTGTGTGTGTGTGCGCGCGCGCGTGTGTCTGTCTGTGCATGTATGCGTGCATGCGTTCAAATGTGTGTGTTTGTGTGTGTGTGTGTGTGTGTGTTGTGCAATCACACTTGACCATAGTGATTATTTTCACGGCAACGCCGTACTTTTGCAGCCGATTCGTTCTTGTCTCATAAGACTTACGGGGTATTTTAATGAGCTTTCGTAAGCTTGTGCTTCCCTCGCCCCTGGCCAGATCCAGCTATGTGCAGCAGACAGGCGTGCTTGCTAGACCAAGGCTATATAAGGCTTGAACTCTCCTCTGGAAGATGAAGACGTGCCATTCTTCCATTTGACAGATATTATCCAGGAGGGAATGGTAGCTCGGCGACCTGAGCACATCCTTGATTAAAGCATATTGCATAAATAAAGCGCAGCGCGCCGAATCCTATTAACGGCGGGTTGCCGCAGATGGTTGGGTGGTGCGGGGAGCCCGCCACGTATGAGCTGTTTTGGCAGTGGCATACTCGGACGGTTCTGTGAGTTAAGTCACTGATCAATGAGCTTGGACTTCTGTAGATACGCGGGAGTAGGCCTGCGTTTCCCTCTGTTTCCCTGCCAAGCACAACACATGTGATGGTACCTCGGTGTGCGCTGACACGCTGCCGGTGTGCGCTTTGCTATTCTTGCTTTAAAATGGTTCCATCTTCTGGAAATGTCAGAGAAAATTGTTACACTCCCTAATTTGGATACATCCGCACATGCTTGTGTGTGTGTGTGTGTGTGTGTGTGCGTGTGTGTGTGTGTGTGTTTGTGAGAGAGAGAGGGTGAGCGAGTGAGTGTGTTTAATTTCTTTGACGTGTATGTGTGTGTGTGTGTGTGTGTGTGTGTGTGTGTGTGAGAATGTGTGCGAGAGAGTGAGTGCGTGTTTGTGTTTAATTTCTTTGACGTGTGTATTTGGTGTGTGTCTGTGTGTGTGTTTTTGTGAGAGAGAGGGTGAGGGTGAGCGAGTGAGTGTGTTGAATTTCTTTGACGTGTGTGTGTGTGTGTGTCAGAGAGCGAGAGAGAGAGAGTGTGTGTAATTTCTTTGACGTGTGTGTTTGTACGTATGTGTGTGGATGTGTTCCCTTTCCATCTTTCTGTGTGTGTGTGTGTGTGTGTGTTAGTGGTATTGTGTGTGTGTGTGTGTGTGTGTGTGTGTGTGCACGCGCGTGTGAGTACATGCATGCGCCTGTCTGTCACATCTGTCCGTCTCTCATCATCATTGTATTTTCTCTCCCTCTCCGTCTCCGTCTCTGGGTCAACGTCGGTGCCCTCTTGCTCCCTGTCTGGCTCCCAGACGCCAACACCCCCATCACCACCACCACCACCACCACCACCGCCGCCACCACCACCACCACCACCACTCCCCAGCCGCCGGAGGATAACCATGCCCCCCTACCAGCAGCGCCCGGCCTCCACACCCAGACGCACTGCGCCAAGAGGCGACCTCCACGCGCTCCACTACCTTAAAACATTCGGTGAGTAAACGATCCGCCGTCCCTCGGATCTGCGGTAGTCGACGCCAGCAGCTGCTATTTATGACAATTTGTAGACTGAGCGATTCATCGGTGAATCGGAAAAAATATTTGTAGACTCATCGACCGTGAAAGTAATCATTAGTTGTGGCCCCCCGAACGAATCACTAAGCGGATAACGGCTGCGCAAGTGACGTTGAGGCCGATATTTCTCTGGAAGTTTCTTCAAAATGGCTTCGATAGCAGAGTCCATAGACTTACCTGACCACGCGAGACACGCAGGCTTGTTCTCATACACACGAGCGCACACACACACGGAAGCACAGGCACACACACACACACACACACACACACAATCACAGACACACACAGACACACACACTTAAAATACCGTAAAAGGCAGATTTCAAACGTTTTCGCCACGGGTGTTGCCCTGTTCTCCGTTGCTCGGTGGAAATTCATGCCCACTCGAGTGCCACCATCCGAGTGTCAGCGACCGCAACACCAGACCCGGCGTGGCGGAAGACTATTCAAAAGGTGGGCAGGGCTGGAACCAGGCGAGCAGACGTGTTAAATATGGGCCTCCGATGTGGGCGATCGTTCATAGTGTGAGTCATCTTGTTTGGACTGCGTGTAGTTTAGACTGCGCAGTGTTCCAGCAGGCATTCACCTCTCTCCTCCGACTCCGCCCCGCGCCGAGGACTTTAAGGCCGTACATCTGGCTGGTTTTTCTGGCACGGCGTGCTCTCCGTCTCTGGCACATGAACAACATGTACGAAAACAACACCCACGCTTCACCCCCCTCTTCTCCAACCCCTAGCCTGAACTGCTAGTTATTTGATGTTTGTTGAATGGGATGTTGTTGTGGTTGTTCCCACGTCGGCGAGTATGTGATAGAGTCAGACAATTAAAATGCACATCGGCTAGACACTAGAGGAAAAGACAAATGGACTATCACCTCACCTGATAGGATTGGAGACAGAATTGTTGCTTGACTGCAAAGATTTTAAATCAAAACAGTAAACTCTTTGTGTGGATGTGTGATGAATGTGAGGATTTTTATCTTGGCATGAGGCATGTTCAAAATAAAATAATATAATTTGAACAATAGCAGTTAGTATTATTAGCAATAGTGTGTGTGTGTGTGTCTGTGCATGTGCATGTGTGTGTGTGTGCGTGCGTGCGTGCGTGTGGCTGTGTAATGTCATTATGTGTTTGATGGTGACAACCTACAATTATGCCACTATAGAATCAATAATATGAAGGATGTCATTCTGTGGCAGTATAGCGTTAGAGGAAGTGTGACAGAGCCTTTTGTTTAGGACTCAACTGCTCAACCAGCCCACACTTGCAAACTAGCCAATATCATATGAAACCCATGATGGCACGAAACACTTGTAGTGCTTTGCGCCATTGTTGATACAAGCTTTGTGCATATTTTTGTTGGATGAGTCAGGAAATGAGTGAGATTTGTATATAAAATGATCGTTAAGAACACTGATCTGATCACAGCCGATTGTATTCCTCTCGTATCGCTGTTCATTTCAAGATTCAAGATTCAAGAAGCTTTATTTATCCCGAGGGAAATTACTGTGCAACAGTTGCAATACAAAGGTGCAATACAATACAATACAAGATTTACACATGATTGCATTTCTGCAGTTGGAACTGTTCACATGTTTAGTGTGTTCAGTGTGGCAACTCATTGTATACAGAGATGTGAAATGGGTACAACTTAAATCGTTTAAGTTGTTCTTGGTTTGATATGGCAACTCATTTCTTACAGATGTGAAATGAGTCAAACCGACGCGATAACTATGTGTTGTAATGCGCTTGGTTCGATGTGTATGCTGGCGAGGTACACCCAGGGAATGTATCCAGCTGGACTGGCAGTAAAACCTCGCACCACAATATAGTGATTAAATTAACAAGTTAAATATTGTAAAAAGTTTTATTTACACATAGTTAGGGAGACTGTTCCTCCCGTTTACTGTTTTATGGCTTAATGTCAACCGAAGGGATCCAGTGTTGTTTTGTTTTGTAAGATTCATGAGCGGGTAAAAAATGGGGAATGCATACTCTAGATATAGATTTACATACACATGCTAACTTATACAACATTAAAAACATTAAAATGTTGAATCAAGCTTTAATCAACTTTGAATAGAATATACTAAAATACACTCAATTAGTTAATATCAACCATAATTAGAAGAGCACTGTAAAATGTGCAGCACTAAATTATATTCACTTAATTATATTAATAGTTTTCCATTAGCGTCAGCCAGGACCTCTAGTCTGTATTTAATGAAGTATGTGCACTTTTGTCAGGAAGCTTTATGATTATTTTCTTTTGTCACATTTTGGGTTTAAGGTGACACACGGCGGGTAAAAGGCACACACAGTAGGCCCTACTCCGTCGCTGTTTCTATGAGCTTGCTAGAGCAACTTTTCTGAAGTAACCATAAATCACTTTTGGCATCCAATTTTTCGGGAAATGATTGCATGTCCGCGGCAATACATCTCATCTAAGCAGATGTTCATCCCGTCCACTCCACCTCCGCCTTCCCATTGTCACTTTTTATTGGTGACACCAAGCTGATTTCAACTACTGTATTATTGTTGACATTGTTTCGCCCCAAAGAGCCCACAATCTCTCCAGGTGTAATTTGTTGTTTGCATTTGCACATTTGTCAGCGTGAAGACACAGAAAAAAATATAATAATTACACTGAATCAATGTAATTTATTCGTTCCATTTGCGAAAATGTTTTGCTCGTTGTTGGGGTGGACTTGGGTGTTTTGTCAAAGATAATCTCGACTAAACAAGGTTGGTCTGTGTCATAATCCATGTTCTGTTGACCACCAAGGTCTTACCAAGGTTAGGTCTTACCATGCTTAAGTATACCTGAGGGGCTGCATCTCTGTGTGTATGTGTGTGTGTGTGTGTTTGTTTGTGTTTGTAAACTAAAACCACACACTATTCAGTAATATTCAAGGACACGGTCAGACCTACCTTCAAAATAAACAAGCACACACGCGCGTATGCAGCGCGGAGAGCCGAAGCCCTTCTACGCAACGTTTCGGGGGGAAAACGGGGCTGGCTGCCACCTCCGCAATCAGTAGAAGTGTTGCAGTTGCAGCTGTTTTCAGCTTCCCGCGGATCGATGAACACAAGCCACTCGACCTCTTCATCCCCGCGAACAGCGAACGACGTATAGGTTAGGTAAAAAGTGTGATTAATCTCTGCGAATGCATGCCTGAAAGCGTCCGAGAGCCGATGTCCCGGCAGCCGCGTGTGCTAAAGAGTAAGACACAGCTGTGGGAGAAGCGCTGCCATCGCTCCTGACCAGTGTTTAATCTGGCAGTCTCGGGGGCCCCAGCTGTCCTGTCATGAGCATTGACTCTGCTCGGCACGGCTACTTGGTATCCAGATATATCCAGGAGAGAAGAGTGGCAGAGATGGATGGCAGTCACACCTGGCATTGACACTCCAGTGAACATTTGACTGGGCAACACTTCCACACATCCCTGCCTGATGTGCGAATAATAGCCACCGACCCGGATTCATTGTTGCCCCATGCCTCCGCACGCGCATTCTTGGCCTGCAACCGCTCGGATTCAAACGCATCTCCGACACGTCTTACAATTCTGACCTTCAACCTTGTATGTTGTGTCTGTCTGGAAAGAAAGAGGAAAGTTGTTGTGGAGTGTGTGTGTGTGGCAGTGTAGCAGATTAGCCTCTGCCACACGTCGCCTAAGTGGCTTTGCTGGGCTCTGACACACAGGGACACAGGTAGATGTTGTATAAAGCCAGTTTATTGGAGAGTTGGCAAGATGTTACAAGCCAGAGCAGATGGAATATGCTGTCATGGCAGAGGCTTTTCCTGAGTGTGTGTGTGTGTGGCGATAGCTGCTTTATCCTGTGTGCCTTGATTACTCATGCACCGCAGGTGTGCAGCCCCACCCAGCCCCAGAGTCTGATCAGTCCGACTCAGTGGGGGTGAGGCTGTAAACCAGCCATCAACCGCACACACTCCACATAAACCTTTTTTCTTCTACTTGTCAATGTCAATCTTTGAGAGATAATGAAATGATCAAATGAAAGCCTTTATGATTCAATGCTTGCTAATGTAGCAGTCCTTGGACCTTGGGGCCTCTGTAAGGTTTCGAACTGGCAGCTGCAGAGGTTGGAGGCAGAACGTTAAAAACCACTATGCCAAAAATGGCGGCCATTCCGGTCAGTCATTATCATTTCCTTAAGGGTTCAGGAGCAAAATCTACACTTAACACTTTCGCTTTGTCATAGGGAAATGTTGTCTTGCGGTCCGATTGAGGTTCAAGACAGGTGTTGAATTTGCGTTTTATTGATTTTATTTAAAAATGCTGCAACACTGACAAAAACGTGAACAATGACAGTCTAGCATTACTCATGAATGTCAAAGGCTGACATGGCTAATAAGCCTATGTGAACACTGGCGTAACTGCCCTGACTCATGACCCGAGTCAACAGTCAACTAGGCTTAAATAGGGTTACCCATTGGGTTAGCTCCACCCCTAAGCTAAACCAAATTATTCTAAATCAATTTACCTAAATACCAAACTGAACCAGCCAAAACTAATAACTAAGGTGTAATATATTATCATAACATAATAAGAATATGTTCCAACTTGTTTCAGTTCTATATGACATTCATATTATAGGTATTTCAAGAACACATTAAAATACCCCTGTCCCTTTAATGAGATGGCCTAACCCGGCGCGATCCCATGACAGGAGGTCAAATGCAGACTTGCCCTTTAACGCGGGAGAACTCTGTTCAGCGAATTAATGAAAGTTTAACTAGACCATTTATTATTACTCTGAGTGACTGTTATGGCTTGATATGTTTAATGAATATAATGCTACCAAGGTACGGATAAGATCATGGATTTAATAACCCTTTAACAATTCCCAATGCAAAAACTGAAAACTTTATGACTTGTGTGATTCTTAACTGGTTTTGACTATACGTGGTTGATGAATGTGCTTGATGATAGGGAATACAGAATACACAGAAAACAACATGCAATGTTTAAAATAGTCTGTCGGCTTTCATGCCATAGCGCTTGGTCCATAGCGCTTGTCAGTCTGTATCAGCTAGTGACGCATTGCGTAATTGCATATCGTTTTGTCACATAACCGCCCTCCTTCAAATGTTTTCGTCCTCGAAATCTCAGGACAGGTAATCAGAAGTCACATTCTGTGCCTCCAGTATTTGGATCTTCAGCCATACAGTTTCAATGTGAAGTACAGTACTTCACATTGAAACTGTACGGCTGAAGATCCAAATACCACCTTGTAACACGGTCGTTCGAGTCCTCCATTTTCTAGAACCACCTGCAAAGCCCTAGGAATCTGTCTCCACAGTGGAGCTCTTCCCCAACAGGTAGTAGCACAACAAGTCTAGCGCCCACTTGAGGCCGAGTTTATTTAACATTGTTACAAACCTTTCTTCACCCTTTTTTTCTCCATAATAGCACACCTCTTTTCTCCACCAATCATAGCCCCGGTCCTGCTCAGACCCATTGTGTCCTCTTTCCAGAGGCCTGAATTAATTACTTTGTGGCACAATTCCATGACTAAACCTCCTGAGCCGTTCCAGGGGGAAAGCCCAGCACAAAAAAACAACAACATAGTCATCTGAGCCCAGCATGACAGCCCAGGCTGTCCTGCGCTTTTGTCCAGAACAAGTCCGAACATCTTTTATTTAGCGGTCCGAAGAAATCGGACCATTCGTTGTGGGCAAGTGGGCATCGCTACATCGGAGCAGAGGCGGCTCTGCTTCCGGGCGGCGCTTCCCAAATAAATCCGAGCAAACCGTGCAAGGCACAGACAGCCAACTCAGTACACATACATTATACATGAAACCCTAGCATAAAATAGACCAGAATCAGATGTTTTGTGGAGGAGGTCGGGGTAGCGTGGAGTCAGGAGGCGAGGGAACGGGGGGGGTTGGGGGGTGGTTTGGAGTGGTTAATTACAGCAGTGTTGGCAGTAAGGAGGGCAGAGTAGGAGTGTGTGCTGTCAGGAGAAGAAGCCCGCCCTAATCTCCTGATTGAAAGTAATTGGATGTTGCGATGCTGATACTATCGAGCTGATAGCATTGATGGATTGATTGGCGAAAACGCTAATGCTCATCAAGTGAAAGGGGGTCGGCGAGAATGTGGCGGGGGACATGTGCATGGCTTCAATGTTCTGCTTCAGCTAACCACAACCTCCAGAGAGAGCCCATAGCTAATGGGCTAAGACAACGACTTCAATAAAGTAAAGCTACTTTTCATGAGATTTCCTGAACCAATTATACACCTGACAACTGATCCGACGCCGCTCCGATGCCGTGTTTGAGATTGACGTCTTAAACTACCAGTTCTCCCACTATAACCTTGTGAAGACAATTGGGACATTTTAGTTAAGCTACAACTACCGGTACTGATGTCACATCTTCACCTTGGGCCTAATCTTTAGTGCAGTTGATGTATAGGCACCTAATTAGCTTTAGAGTATTTTTAGAGCGGTTCTTTCACAGAATAATGACCGGAAGACTGAGAACTCTCCTTGTTCATGTGGCAGCTAACCCTAGAGTGAGTTGCCATATCTCCCTTCATCTAAAAGTAATTGTACGGGTGTAACTATGTCTTTGGGTCTGTATGGTCTGTGTATGTGGTTGTGGGTTCATTAGTGTTTTTACATGAAAGTCGTTTTTAACTAAAATGGTCACACTAACCCATCCTTTTGATTTTGCTCGAATAAAATGTTAAATTTTCTTCTTTTTTTTTCTGAAAGTCTGAAGTTCTGAAGATAAAGCCTAACTTGGCCATGGATTGTGATATTTTTGCTGTCATCATTCATCCATCAATCATTGTGATGACAAATAATGATGGACTTCATTTGCTATGCTGTAGAAAGACTTTAAAGGGTTAAGCTCTTATCTTGGAATGCTATCAATAGTCTATGCTATCATTCAAAGCATGTGCTTAATGCCCTGAATGTAAATGTAAACAGTCAATCATTTCCTTCAATGTACGAGCCTCGAAAATGTTACCCTGTACAAAGGCTCTCATGGGATGTGTGTCTGAATGTATAACCTATATCCTTTCTGCCATATTTCTGCTTATTATCCTTTGAGTGAAAATGCACTGTGCTGTCCTCACCTGCCCTGCTAATCACCTTATGTACACTGTTCATATAAACACATGTTAAAAAATAGTACAGTGCAGTACAGAAATGGGTAAATGGGCCCTGGTTGTTGTTTTTTAAAAACATAACGGTAAACATGTTGCTGTATGGTCCAGAGCTTTTTATTTATTTATTTATTTTTTGTACAGCTTTTACAAATGGTGTGTGAGAACTATGTTTTGCTCTCTGTTCAGCACGGTAAATCCATTTTCCTATGTAAGCCATTTTGGCCATTTCCTGATGTTATTATGTTGTCATGCATTTGCACTATAATTTGCTATCTAGGAGACACTTTTAACCAAAAGCAGCAGTGAGTACTGATACACCATTAGTCCAATTAGGCATCTTGCTCAACGTCGGCTCCAGGTAGGCTGCAGACATGGGGAATGGAACCCATAAACTTCCAGCTGAAAACACCCTCTACTCTACTTCTTTTGTCGTTTCTAACTTTTCTCACTAACCCCTTTCTAACTTTGCAGTGCTCATTGTGAACGGACCTGTCTTGGTCTCGGTCGAGGTGTCAGAAGATCCGAATTGATGATTCTGGCTTTAATTAGTATAGCCTGTTTTAGTGATCTCAGCAATTCTTTACAGGCTATGCTAATCTGTGCCAGAATCAGCAATGCAATTGGGACCGATGAATTTCTCCATGACCTTTTTTGCAGCTGTGGTTTTTACTGTACCTTTTTCCACTTCTGTTTCTTCTGTTCTGGCTCGCTGGTTTTGTGTTAATGCTAGGAAACATTTTGAAGTCAGAAAGAAAGTCATTTTTTGAAGATCAATCGCAGAGTAAAGTGCCTCAGGGAAGTCAATCCGGCCGATGCATTTTTAATTACATTAATAGAAAAACAATTCTATAACTTGATGCGATGTGTACAAAATCGATACCCTTTAAAGAGGTCCGCTGAGATGGATGCCTCCCTGAGTCTAAATGTCACCCTCTCAACTTAACCCGTTTTTGTAATTTCACGAATGTCTCATGGCGTTAGCAAATAAGAAACTATTGACCATGCTGGGGTTCTGGGTTCCCCAGTGTCTCTCAGGTTCATGTTCTTTGTGGTGTGGTCTTGATTAACGTGGTGTCAAAGGTGTGTAACCCATTGGCAGGTAATTTTACAGAGTGCTGGCCCTTTAACAAAGTCATTATCTGTGGAGAAGCTCCTCTGACCTTTAGAGCGATAAAACCCATGATGTAGTGGCGTACGGTGGAGGGATGGGAATAAAGCAATCCTGATGGAGCAAAACCTGTGTTCACCTCAGGTGAGGCTAATGAGCCCTCACATTGTTTTAGTCGTGCATTGATATTGATAGGATAGGATGATTGCTGTAATTATGACTATTATAATTAAAATAAAAGAATCATGATTATGATTACTTATTGTTACTACTACTACTACTACCACTCCTACTATTACTACTACAACTCTCTACCTAGATACATTTGTATGACGTAACATTGGTGGGGTCAAATATCTGAACTTCAGAGCCGGCTGCAGGGGTCTACACATGTGTGTGTATAGTGTGTGTGTGTGTGTGTGTGTACCAATGTTATAATGGCACAGAGCAGAGGACCCCCGTCATGCGGCGCCCCAGGGGAGATCGGCTCTTCTACTTTAGAGCTTTGATTGGCAGGGGAGCAAATGACAAGCGTGTCTGGAGGCACTGGGCTCAGACCCTGCTATAATATACACACATCACACACGCACACACCAGCAGAACACCAACTAAAAGGCTACATGCACACACACACACACACATACACATACACACACACATACAAACACACGCGTACACGCGCATTCACACACTAAATGCCTACACACACACACACTAAACGCCTTCACACATGCATGATGCATGCATGCACACACATACACACACACACATCCATACACAAATATGCATACACACACACACACACAAACAAAATTGCCCCCCAAACACTAGACATCCCGCTACCTTAGCTTGGTAAGGCTTTGGGCAGGAATATCAATTCACCTCTGCAGGCTTTGTTTTGACAGTGGAAAAAAGAGAAGGGTAGTGGTATTAGCTTCAACAACAACAACAACAACAACAATAACCCCAAACTGACATTCTGCACAGGCACGCAAGACCACAAACGTACATGCATTGTAATTTATATTATGGGGGACATGCTAGGAAGATGAAATGACATTGACGTTAGTGCTGTGCTGCTCTCCCCTCCTGTAACAACATCCGTCTTCCCCTTAGAGCTGTGTTTTGAACGGCCTACTGATGGAGGCCCACAAAGCTTTCTGCTCCACCAAAAAACTATTGATTGTATTAGTCTGTCCGTTGTACAGCAGCTGAAGCATAATGCAATTAAAATTCTCAATTACCCTTTTTGCATGTTAGGCTTTTCTTCCGATTTAGTTAAAAGAAATAAATGACCCCCCTTTTTCAAATACTTGTTTGAGTATATTTGGGCATTCGTTTTGTCTTTTCTGTTTCTCCGACTGATGATTGCTTTCGTTTGTGCTTCATCTATTGATATTTTTTGATAAGTTGATTAATTAGTCCATTAAATCTCATAAATATTGGCAATATCAATCATGTTACCACTGCTTGAAGTAATTACAGCTTGGGCAGCCAAGAACAACTACATTATGCATTTTATAATTAAAGTTTATTCATTTATATACTCTGCAACTGAGAGCAGAAAATGCTTGTTCCTTTTGCTTGAAGAAAGTGAATCGACTTCATCAGATTGGCACTATATATTAGTTTATATGTCTACACTACAAGTTTTAGGAGAAAAACGTAAGCCATTGAAGTGCATTTGAAGGCTACCCCATTATTTAAATGTAATTAAACATACATTTAGAGGGTTCATTTCTTTCCTGATTCATGCAACTTTCCGTCCCCCCCCACCCTCCATTTACCTCTTTAACTACTTTGCTGCATCCTATATGGACCATTGACCTCATTTGACCTTGTTGATTAGAGGGCTGCGAGGGAAAGGAAGGGAGAGAGATGGGGCAAGGGGTGGGGGGGGCAGTGGGCGGTAATCAAGTTATGCAAAGAGCAGAGACCCAAGGGGTTAGGTTTAGTAAAGCAACACCGCCCCGCTTGCTGAGGTCCACCGTGCGCGCCGTAATTGTTACACTATGCAGCAATAGGCCTTGCATACGGTCGGGCCCACGGCGTGCTCGCTGCAGTGTGTGTGTGTGTGGGCACGCGAGTAGCCGGCCCGTGTCTGCAAGTTTAATATCTCTTTCTCCAAACACTGATAAAGATGTGCAGGCATGTGGATTTCAGTGTTTTGCATCATCGCCCGAAGCCAAAGTAAACTATGAAGCCCATTCATTTTTTTTTTACCATGTGAGGTCGGGGAATCAGAACCAGTGCCGGGTGAATTGACAGCCTGAAATGTTTTCTCTGCATTTATTAAAGTGCAAACCGCGTGTCGTGCCTGCAGCTGGGACATTGGTTAACTCGCTGTTTAACTGCAGCACTTTCATTTACCTCCATTATGTGTCACTGCTTTGCCTTACCGAGGATGACGGTAAAAAACAACAACTTCTCTCCGAGCGCCAATTGTTTAATGTGATTCTCATGCTGTGCACATCTATGTTTGTGTGTGTGTGTGTGTGTGTGTGTGTGTGTGTGTGTGTGTTGAGGGTTCTGTAATGAAATCTAATTTTGAATATGTAGCTTCCTTCTTCCGGGCTTCTTAGCAACAAACGCTTAGCCGACTGCCAGCATGGTGCGCGAGGTGCAATATTGCTGACAGCAATTTCCTTTGTGAATTAACCATGCCAAGAATACCAGGGCCATACTTCAATTAATGACATGCCATTGATTTAGCCCGTTGCATTTTGGCAGAAGTAACTCTCTGGACAGGCTGAAGTCCTCCCATGGTATAGTTCTCTGTTCCTCAATGTACTTGTTTTTCCTCTGCCTCCGGGGACTTACAGAAGCAAGCTTCTACGCCCACATTATGACTGAGAAACTTGCCTACTATTCAGTTACAGTAAATGATGATGAGTAGCCAGACCGGTAGCACGGTCAACTTTGTGATCTACAGCTTCAAAGCCGGCGCTGCCTTCGATCCATCTAACGCGTGCTGATTTAGGAGCCAACGCTCAGATTAAGATGTCAATGGATTATATTCCTTTTGGGCATTGGACATAAAACGCACACACACCCACTCTCTCACACACACACACATTTCCCGAGGCTAATTTATTTGTATTGTTCTGTGCAATGGCAGTGGTGTAAATATACAAACAATCATTACCCCTCAGTGGTTTAAATGGCTGTTACATTTTCTATTTCCCCCTTTCCGCTTTCCATTCCCTTGGAGGAATTGCACACAAATTTACGAAATAACCTTTCTCTCTATATTTCTGTCTCTCTGTCTGTCTGTCTGTCTCTCTCTCTCTCTCTCTCTCTCACACACACTCACACTCACACACTCTCTCTCTCTCTCTCTCTCTCTCTCTCTCTCTCTCTCTCTCTCTCTCTCTCTCTCTCTCTCTCTCTC
>JAOPJI010000037.1:12463172-12481972 GCA_027122695.1 Merluccius productus | reverse complement strand
CCCCCCCCCCCCCCCCCCCCCCCCCCCCCCCCCCCCCCCCCCCCCCCCCCCCCCCCCCCGATCTGCTGTGTATTAAATGTATTTACACTTGAAAACATCTTTGAGGAAGGCAGAGCCGTGCGTGCCCTCGTCGGCAGAAGGCGGTAGTGTGCAGAATACTAATGGACGGCTCAGTGGATTTGAAGCCTGCGTTTGATGTTGTCCAAAGTCACGGGCCGGGGCCGAACCCCGGGTGGGGAGGGAGGGAGGAATAGAGAGAGGGAGAGGGAGGGGGAGAGAGGGAGATGGAGGGGGAGAGAGAGAGGGAGAGAGAGGCAGCGGCAAGAAGCGAGACCCCTCTCTCCTAGACCTTAGAGAGTGTAGGGTCTGTAGACCCCAGGGAGCAGGGAGCAGGGGTTTTTCATGGTTTTGCCAGTCTGCGTCACAGCCATCAGCCTCCATTGTCTTGGCTGCTTGAGAAACAAAAGGGCATTCCTGGCCTGTTCCTCTCTGCTCAAACCACCTTGTAAGAATCTGTGGGCCGCAGTCTGACAGCACAGTAAACCATGAGATGCGGTGGCGGAGCTGAAGGGCTTCTTGTGTTCTTCGTCGGTTTGTTTGTACAACTTACACATGTTATGTTTTGCTAACAAGAAAGTGGAGTTAGGTGAGAAGACCTTTCTTGTTTAGAAGTATTGGGACTGAACCCGTGGATGATGAAAAGTGACGTGAGGACGATGACAATTTCTTTGAAGACCTTCACGGTTGTTATAGTTAGTATCATCACTGAGCCGTATTAAATGGAAAAGCGTCCATGCTGTACCTTTTTTCCTCAATATCACAAGCTAAGCCATTGCTTACGTTTTTAGTAAGCTCTTGTCGTGAGAAGCAAATCAAAAAATATTGGCTGGGATTCAAAATGTAGAAGTATAAGGAAAGTACACTTCCTATAGGAAACTATAGGAAGCAAAACCAAAAAACAATGCATTGTGGGTTGAATGTACACTTTTGCCGCAAAATGGAAATAATAAACGTATTCAGCCAGACATAGTACGTACAATTTTCCTAATATTGAAATGAGTAACGGTCAGACACAGTGCAATCAGGAGTTGAAAGCACTCATCGAAATATGGTTGGGACGACAATATAAAACAATTGCTTGTGGTCAAAAACACAAAACCAAAAACACTGACGTTTATACATTATTCAGCGATCGAATGGTGGAAATGGGGTTATTTTTATTTGTAGGAACACCAAAGCAAAATGAAAAAACCCACGACCGCACAAAGTTGCTGTTGCTCCATTATTATTGACCGCAACAAGAAAGCGCTGTGAGTGTCCCTCAGATTTTATGTCCAATACACAAGCAAGCCAAATGCGTTGACTTGTGTTGACATTGTTTGGTTCAAGTCAAACCTAATCCAAACCTAAAAGTATCAACTTCACCCCTGAATCGGACCGAGTCTACCAACTATAGGTGTGAAAGCGCCCATAGAGATCTTAACACTTTATTTTTTAATGACAGAGAGCCCAGGATGACGAGATGGAGAAGATTCAAAAGCACATGAAGTCAAAAGAGAAGGAGGAAGCCAAACCTTTGGACAAGCCTGAACAGTAAGGGTGAAACGTGACCACTCGTACTTCTCAAGGCATATTCTTTTTTTAATTTCATGGAATTGAGGACATGAGGAAACCACATGTTTCTTTGTCGTATTTTAACAGATTTCTCTTCCAGTTGTCGCAAATCCCCAACTTCTCAGAACGGCTCTTCTGCATCCTCTTCCAGTCTACCTTCCACGAGTGCATCTCCTCTGTCCTACGGAAAGTTGAAATCCTTCAGACTGTATGCAAGGTGACTTTCTGGTTATCACTTTCTTTAAAAAAGGTTATATTTTCACCCTGTCTGTGTGTCTGCCCGTCTGTGGGTCTGTGATCGGTATACCTCAAAAAGTCGAGCACGGATTTGCAGCAAATTTGGAGGGTAAGTTGGTTATGAGCCAAGTAAGGAGTGATTCAGTTTTCATGCTAATCAGCCCAAAAGGGGTGTGACAGTGGGTGTGACATATCACAAAAACGTGGGTACTTCCTATAGATTTGCATAATGCCACCAAAAAATGATTCTGAAAGGTTTAAGGGTTCATGATGATTGTTGGGTGACCTCCCCCGGCCCCGCCCACTTTGTGTTTTCTTCAGAATCACTACGGGGGGCCTTGTACCCCACAAGGCCCCCCGTCATCAGACTCAGCTCAGAGCAGCCAATTTGTTTTGTTTTTAATAATATAGTTTTCATTAAGCAGATTGGGGTCGATTGTTTTATTAACACATTCACTTGTATAAACACATGGACTTTTGCTTGTGTACCTTTGAAATTACGGTCTAATTAAGTCATTGCCATTTACTATGCCGAACAAATGTCGTTTTCTGTTGAAAGAAGATGATGGGAATTGGTTTGAAATGTTTATTTACATATTAAACTGTGTGCTTACTCCATCCTAACGCAATAAAACAAAGCAAACAATGTGATATTTCGACCATGTGTTCACATTGAGATAAAGAATATTATCCAGAACAAAGTTGAATGTTTCTTTACAGTGTGTGACCTACTGTCCGATCCTTGAAGGGCAGGGATTGGAACGACATGCACATGACGACACTTTATGGACAAGCTGAATCCCTGGCGGAGGTCTGTGCTCTACTGAGCACATTATCTGGTCTTCTATTGTTTTCTGTTACGACTTTCATACCATCTCATCATCCCCCACTTTATAGTCTTGGGCTGGTTTTCATTCACAGATCTTAGCTCTAAGATCACAAAACAGGCCCTTGAGATCTTGGGAGCTCAAATCTGCCAATCTTGTCCTGTCTTTAAACGCACACTTGAGAAGCCCTTTTGAGATGACTGACATTTACATTTTTGGTAGTCTTGACCTGCGTCCTCATCGTGTGTGTGTGTGTGTGTGTGTGTGTGTGTGTGTGTGTGTGTGTGTGTGTGTGTGTGTGTGTGTGTGTTTTCCAGATGCTGCAGAGTGGTAAGTGTGTGATGCAGATCCTGGGCCTGGTGCTCGCGTTTGGTAACTTCATGAACGGAGGGAACCGCTCCCGAGGCCAGGCTGACGGATTCACCCTGGACATCCTGCCAAAACTCAAGGACGTTAAAAGCAGCGTAAGTGCTTTATCCGAGTCTCCGTAAGTGCAGTGAGTAAGTAATCGCTACTCCAACCACCATCATTAACAGACATTCATATGTTTTTTTCATAATCAATTTACTGTACAATAGAATCCCTCAGTTTTGGAAATAATGTAAAACGATTGGATTACTGTGGTCAAAATGTCGTCCAAAGCTATACGTAGGAGCTGTAGAATTCAAGTACAGCGACTGGACGTTGAAAGACGAGGTCAGCATAATTGTATTGTTCCTATTACTAAAGTTCCCAATGAAACAACCAAAAGCTCCACGTTTTCCATTGTTGTCCAAAAGCGCATTACGATAAGTCACAGCGAGAGCCCTGTTGACCAACAGGTAATCTGTGTCCATAGTGTTTCCTGTATTTCTATTCCAAAAAACGGATTTGTTACGCCAGCATGAGACTGATGGAGTCAACAATACCTTTGTTCATGGGCAGCGACTTCCTTACACTTGAAATGTTCTGAAAAGTAATTACATTCACACCAGCAGGTCCCTAATAGTCTGTACTTGTGTTAAGTTTAGGTTTTATTGAGCACAGTCAGTGCTAAATGTGACATAAGTGCATGGCGTTGTATTCATGCCACTCTCGATAAGTTGTGTCATCATCCGCCAATCAGAAGCAGGGACTAAACCTTCGTAATTGTAAAACTCGCCAAATTTTCAGAAAAACAGGCTTACTCATTTGGGCCGATATCGTGTCAGGATTCGTGAACACCTTCATAGGCCGTTTCCATTCAGCGTGTTACAAACAGTGTTATCCTGTACGTGCTTCTCATTCAATCTCATAAATAGGCTCTGTTTGCCCTCTGCACGGCCATATAAGGTTTCCATTGCTGCGATGGTAGTGATGGAATGACTTAAGGTGCCCATAAATAACATCAAACTTTCCACCATCTCGTGAGTTATGACAGCCAGCCGAGAATCCGTGCTGCGTTTGATGCATCGCTCCTCAAATGCGGTGATTTATTCCCAAAGACCTCTTCAGACTGTCTTTTATTCTTGTTCAGCCTTCGCAAATTAAAACGGCCTGCTGTGAAATGATTGGATTAATAAATAAAGGGATTTTTGTTTATTTACATGGATATTTTCTTTTCGTTTTTTCTTTCAGGACAACTCCCAGAGTCTTTTGTCCTACATTGTTGCTTACTATCTAAGGCACTTTGATGAGGTATGTTTTGGTTCCTGTTTATTTCACTATTTCTTTTTTTGTTTTACTCTGATTTACTCAGAAATCCTTCCAGGCCCCCTCTTTTCATCTCCTCTCTTGCCAGAGGATACCATGGCTTATCCTTTATCAAATTATTTATTTTCCCTTTCCTCATTTAGGTGGACAGAAATCTCTGTCTCTCTCCCCCTTCCCTCTCCATTTTTTTTTACTCCCTCTCATTAGTTCTCGCTCTCTTTCTCTCTGTCTATATCTTGTTCTCTGTTCCTCTCTCTATCTCTCTCCCTCGCGCGCTTTTCCTCCCTCAATCCCGGCCTTTGGTCTGGGTTCATTCAAACCTGCAGTCTGCTCATTGGCACAGCATCCAAAGAAGCACTAGTGTAAATAATTAGGCTTGCCAGATGAGATGAACTCAGTGGAAGGGGGCCTGCCAAAGTCAACCTGCGAAACATGGCTCTAGCGCTCGTAATTACTTTTGGTAACACCGATTGACAGGATGAACGTTCACTTGGATTACAGTCACTTTTGCGCTAGCTGGTTGCTATTAGTACGGATTCAGGCCTATCTCATTGGGGGATGTTTAGACATCTAATAGCTAACCCTGGGAAGATAAAACCGCTCACTATGGCCTACTGAAAAGCTCTACTTATATGTGAAGATTATTGAGTCTGACATTGTTACTGAATACCTGTGTGTGTGTGCGTGTGTGTGTGCGTGTGCATGCATGTGCGCTCTACCAGGACGCGGGGCGGGAGTCCTGTGTCTACCCTCTACCCGAGCCCCAGGACCTGTTCCAGGCCTCTCAGATGAAGTTTGAGGACTTTAAGAGAGACCTCCGCAAGCTGAGGAAAGACCTAAATGGTGAGGCTGGCCATGTGACTTCCTACAAATGTTTTCCGTCGCAGCGATCCCATCCAAAACCTTTAAACTGCATATTTACAACACGCTCACCAGGGGTAGTAAAGTTGAAATGCCTCTGGTTATGGCAGGTGTCATTTCATGTTTACGAGATCCTTACATGGGGATTTATATAAGCATAAATGATTGTATTAATCCACCCACATATCTTCTGCCACAGTGGAAAAAAGGTGCAGGACGTAGCCGGCTATGGTCATGTTTGGATCTCGGGAGCGGGTCAAGAGAGAGATAGCATCTGTTTGTCATACAGACAAGCTAACCAGAAACAGATGGGAGTCCTCAAACGCAGACTCCTGTTGGGCACTGCGTGTCTTTACTGTCCTCACGAAGCGGGGATCAAAATATCAAGGAGGCAAGGTCGCGCAGAAAAAGTGTTCACCGTCCCTTCCCCCTTTCCCGTGTCACCCCACTGACCCCACAGAGAAACCGCAGAGCCCCCTGAAAGCTAGTTAAGGTTGGGGCTTTTGACGGGAGCCCCAGAGCATTCTGAGGTGGCTCTGTGGGATCACTTGGACCAAAGGGCCCGTCTCGTCTGTGTGCAACCCACCGACGGGCTTGATTCACTTGACAAGGCACTCGATGAGTGCTCGATTTGACTTGTAAACTGTTTACAGCGGGTCAATTATACTCCCTTTTTGTAACGGCCTGCTGTAATAACCTGCAATCATTTTATGGAAATGGTATTTTCATTTGGGATTTGGCCGCGCTCGCACCGGGTAAACGAGCCGTTATGGTTTCACGTCGTGCCTGTGATGAGGCCAAGGAGCTGAGCCGAGTGTGTGGAAATCAGCTTACGCTCGGCGAAAGCCAATCTGATTAGTTGACTCAAAGAGAGCAGAAGAGGAATCCTTGTAGCGTAATGAATGATGCGCTGGGGAAATATTCACTTTCACTTCTCTGTATCCACACACTCACTCAGCTCGCTGAAGAGCACTTTCCAGGCCTTCAGCGGGAACTACAGGTGGTAGAAAGCTAAAGTGAGCCCTGAACCGGCACTGAACCGGCACAATACGCGTGTGTGTATGTGTTGGTGTGTGTGTGTGTGTAGGCGTAGGTGTGTGTGTGCGTGCATATCATTGGCATGCATATGTCCACACACACACGGGCATATGCGTTTCGGTTTTCATGTGTGCGGCACTGAGGTGCGCGCTTGACTACAAGTATGCGTGCACATGTGGCGCGCTCTCATCCCAATTGACAGCGCACTGCTCCCCTGCATTCAATCACGTTTTATGCACGCCTACTGTTGAATCAATCAAGTCTCCTGGTCCACGCTGCCTCGCCAAATATTGTTCCTACTGGTCAACGATCAATCTCTTTCGCTGCTTTTTATTTGCCACTCATAAAGACGGTGTTGTTTTGCGGGGTCGAGGGGGTTGGGCTTCCTCTCCTCAGTGCCCGACAATGACGATGATGACGCCGATGATGACGCCTGCCGTGTATATACCTGCACGCACGGTCTGCAGAGTTTCTCTCTGTAGCCTCAGCGGAGCGCAGCTGAGCGCTCTAGCAGAAGGCGGGCTTTGATGACGGTTCCCCCCCCCGGCGGGGCCTTCCGATAAGCGGGCGGCCCGGCGGCAAGCAGCGCCGCGTGGCCCCGCTCTGCGCCATGTCTTTATAGGAGGCACCATATGGTGCACCCATTACTATTTGCCCCACTTCCACCCTCCCTCCACCTCATCTCGGTTTTCCCCCATTGCCCCCCCCCCACCCCCTCTGGTCCACAGGGTGAAGCCCATGGATCCATCACGGATCCACATAGAGCGTGACTCCGCGGCTCCCCAGAGAGGGGCCACACGGGCCCGCTGGGCTCCTCCGGGCATCCGATGGCTCATTATGGGTCATTATGGGTCATTATGGCTTTTCTTACGCCTAATCAGGAGACATTCATCAAACAAACCCGAGAGAGAGAGCGAGAGGGAGCGAGAGAGGGAGGTCAGCGTTTCTAGCGTTGACCGTGTCGCTGATTATGCAGACTGCAGTAAAGCCGTGGTACTAATGCGGGCCGTGACACCGTAAGCACTGTAAGCAGATTGTTTTACTCGACTGATTGTGCATTGTTTTTGTTTTTTTTGTTTTTTTTCCCTTCAGTGTGCACGGCTCAGACGGAGAAAGTCTGTAAATCGTCTTCGGAAGAGAATCTCCAGCCCTTTAAGGATAAAATGGAGCAATTTCTGAACCAAGGTCAGTTGAATCTCACCATCGAGAGACTTTAAACATTGGACAAGATGGACATTTTATACATTCTCACTGCTGTGGTCTTGCCTTTCAGTCGTCGGTGGATAACTCAAAAATCCAAGAGATTAGGAGCCACAGATTAAAGCCAAAAAACCCTGCATTAATTCCTAATTCCCACTCATTGATCTGGTAATATGGGTATTGATATGCGCTGCAGATATCAAATACTAATACCTCTTCAGATCTGTGGGGCATACTTGGCTTAGCTAAAAGCATCTGGTGTGGGCCTTTGATCAAAGTCATCCAAAAGTTTACTGAATTTAACTCTGTTTAACTGGATTCTGCGTTTAACGTTCTGTCCTTTGTGCGGTGATGAAATGCATCTGCGAGGGTTAGCCAGGTCTTCTTATCTTGATGTCGACCTCATAAAACAAACTATATAATACAAATCTGCCATGCAACTTGTTTAATTAGCTGCTGCTGGGCCAAACTACGCGATAAAGAAAATCACAGAAAAATAAAAATGTCACTCACCAAGTACATATTTTCGCCAAACGGGAAAGAGTGGCCTGAATGTATTTGTATGTATATGTATTGGGGTATGGAGGAAAATGTGGTGCTGCTGGGAAAGGAGGAAGAAAACCCGACAGCCTCTCCCCTACACCTGGTGGTTTCTGTCATTGCTTACATCTCTCATAGGAAATCAAACGAATGAAAAACCTCGCTCACACAGTTGTAATGTGTTGGTGATGGGAGCAAAGGTAGATGATGGATCTAATGGCAGAGAGCTAACATGAATCAACGTCAAGAAAGCTCCCCGAGGCTGCAGCCTTGTTTGTTTTCATTACACCTACCCAGCGTGCCTGTTAACAGTAATCCTGTCCTATTCTGCCTGATTACTTCAGCAGCCCACCTTGGGGAAAGAAATAGTTTCACTCCCTAGTTGGTAATTACAAAGTACACTACGGCTACGATCGCTGCTACTGCTATTATTTGATATGGCATTCGTTAAGTCGTGGCTTTTATTGTTGTGTTCGATTCATGAACACATTCTCTGTTTTGAGTGCGAGAAAAAAAAGTAATTATCGGGCTACGGTGATGTACTTCAAAGGTATCTCGGTCAGTTTGTTTTGCGTGTTTTATTTTGACATGTCATTTATTGTGTTGCGTGGGCTTTGAGTCTGCCTAAATGCACTTGACTGTGACCAATCTGTCTGAGGCAGCCAGCTCATGGGCCTCTTACCAACTGCTTTTGTATTCAAATGAGGAAGTAATATATAGCATATGCTCTGTTGCTGTATCGTTCATTGTCCTTGAGTTGGGTAGTTTAAAGGAAGTCAGATGAAAGCGTGTGTCCCACTCTCATTCTCCCCCCGTCTCTTCTCTGAGAGAAATATGGGCATTTTTCCCTTTGATGAAAACGATGAGGTTTGTCTTGCGAGAGCGCCGGTATACGTTTCGTAACGAGGACATGTGACTCAGGAGGCTCCAGACGAAATTCTTTGGGTGCCTCCACGCTGGCGGTGAAAAAAACATCAACAGCCAAATGTCTTATTTTTGTTATTTCTGTAATTTCTTAAAAAACCCTGAGGTTAAACAGTTTCTGGCTCCACAGTTTCAGCCGCTCTTGTTTATTTTCTGACCATGAAACCAACCACAGAATAACAGTGAGAGCGGACATGTTGGAGCTGCGCTGTTTGGTCTAGCTCGATTTTCCCCGCTCGCTTCACAAATTCTCATGCATGCAAGGCTTTGATGGGAGCCTCTGTGAGCAGGGAAAAAAAGGGAAAAGAAGCACTGGCCATGTGATAATCTGTTTCTGATCGACGTGAAGATTAGCCAGTTTGGTGCCATGCTCTCCCTCTCTTTTATCTCAACAAAACTCTGCTTCCTACTCTTGTCACTCGCAAGTGACCAACCAGGTCACTCTCAGCTGCCACTGCGCATGAGTGACGCGTTTATCGAAAATGCTTGGCGCTTGGCGCTCTTAATAACGGCGGTGTGAAATTAGGCTGCTTTTAATTGATCACCGCGGGCATGGCCTCGGACTACTTTCGCCTTCAGTTTGAGAACGAAACCAAGCGGGGGCCCCCCCGATGTGAAGTCGCGCTCGGCTAACAAAAACATCTGCATCGGTTAGCGACGTGTCATCGTTTGCCGATGATCTATAGTTATAGAGAAAGAAGAAGAAGAAGAAGAGAGCTGGCCGCGGGATGATTAAGTACACTCGAACAGTAGAGCGAAGGAATGAGACGGTCCCGTCGGAGATGTCAGAACCCCTTCAGATGGCTTCAATTACGTGCAGCAATCAGATATTCCCGGGATAAGAGCAGAGTCCGGAGAGCCATGCCAGGAAAGACTCCCTATCCCGGTGTACTGTCATGCATGTCCAGGGGAGCTTGGCGGGGGTCACGGGTCCTTTCTGATCATTTGACAGTTGAAGGCAACATCGAATCATTACCTTCCAATGCGCCAGAAAAAAGGGGCTCTCTGGGAAATGGTTTAATGTGTTGCCGCTTGGACATTCGTACGCGGCACCGGTGATCCTGTGACTGCCGCAGACGGGGGCCAAGTCTTTGTCAGATTATTTCTCAACTCCAATATTGTTTCTTCCCTAATAGATAAAGAAAACCTGGATAACATGAGATTAATTGACATGACAAATTTGGTTATAGTGTAGCTGAGACGTCGGGGGAGCGGTCCAAGGTTGTCGCAGTTCACCACAACTGCTTTCATATCATAAGTTATTTAAACCTGCACTGAATCCATCTCGAGAGTGTTGTGGCTTGCTTCAAAAGTCATCTCTCTCTCTCTCTCTCTCTCTCTCTCTCTCTCTCTCTCTCTCTCTCTCTCTCTCTCTCTCTCTGTGTGTATATTCACACAGAGTAATCTGTCTCTATTCAAAATGCCTCGACAAAGAGCCTCTTGTTCAACAATCTGCTGTGCTCATTTGTCAACGGTGCAAGGGTGAACAATCCTAACACTTAATAATGTATTGTGGCTCACCACTGACCTTGTGAACGACATTAGGGTGGATTCAGGCTGTGCTGGCATGCGGGACCTCCCCCGTGTGCCGCGTATGGACTATTTAGAGAAGGTGGCAGACGTGAACCATTGACTTCATGACTCATTGTGTTGTAACCTCTTCTTCTGTCACCACGTCTCCATTCTCCCCCTCGCAGCGAAAACGGAGCTGGAGGCACAAGAGACACAGCTCGCAGACACTGAGAAGATGTAAGAACGCTCCCGATTGTTTCACCTCCCGGTCTCCTCTCCATCCCTCCCTATGTTTAAGCGTGTCATATTTGCTGTGAATTGACATAGGCAGAGGGGGAAAAAAAATGCTGTGTGCACAAATCCACTTTGCCCCCCCCCCCATCCACCCATTCCACACGTAAGAGTTATAACCCTGCTGCTTTGTCAATATTTGGTTCTCCAGGTTACTTGGGTTACATGTTAGGTGCACGTTGCAACGCAGAGCTTTAGGTGGATGGGAGGCGCCACCCCTCCATGCGGCGTGTCTGTGCTGTTTATCTAAGCCCAGCGCAGGGAGACAGGCTTCGGCTCCAGGCTTCTGTTAACACTGGCTAGGAATGCTCTCCTATAGCGCACTCCAAACAAAGGAGACCCCAACCTGTCCACCGTATTGATCAACCGCCATGAATGGCCGTGGCGTTTTGTCACTTTCTCGCCGCCGCTCCCTCCACCTATTCCCCTCTCTCTCTCTCGCACTCATACTCGCTCTCGCTCGCTCTCTCTCTCTGTCTGTCTCCCTCTCTCTCTCTCTGTCTCTCTCTTTGTGTGTCTCTCTCTGTCTCTGCTGTGCGTCTGCTTCTCCCCCTCCCTCCCTCCTCCCACCTAACCTTGTGTACATGTACAACCCCTGGCCCACTTTACCAACGCATGTGAGGTGACATGCAGACATAGGCATGTTGCAGGACAAAGACACGTATTAATAGACATGAGAGGAGACATGCATGTACATTTACCACGTTGACTCATCTCTGCTGCCGACTATTTTTATTGATTTAGTTTATTTGATAGGAACAGGAGCATGTAAATAAACATCAGTAAAAATCTTGAGCAAAAAATGCTAATTTTCATCCCTAGCCCCCAGGCAGGTAACAAAAACAGAAACATTACAAGTGACAATATACAAATCCAAATGTACAATTACATAAGTCGACAAAGACATAATATATTTTTACAACAGCCATTGTTGAGATGGGTCTTACAAGTGGGATATGTAGGGCACTCCCTTATTACAAGTGTATACTGTATGAATGTGTGGCAATGCAGCTATTACACGTTCCTTGAGGCTTGACTTAATCTGTGAAAACTAAAAATGGACCCAACACAAATAGCATAATATTTCTGCTGATTCATATGAAGACATCTTTGAGTGGAAGGCGCCATATTTCTTTCTGTTGGTTTGTCTTTTGTCTCGTTAATGTCGTTAATATTCATCACGTCTCCCCCATAAGAAGAGTTTTATTCCAGAACATTCCACCACATTTCCCTTAAGCCTCTCCATTTCAAAATGACTCAGTGCAGTTCTGTGTAATCTCATGCAACGTAATATTTCAGTTTTGTCGTAAGGTTTTTGCTCTGCTCTCGCTCTCTCTCTCCGTCTGTAAATGTCAGATTTCTGGAGCTCACGGTCTTCTTCTCGGTGAAGCCCAAATCCGGCGAGAAAGAGGTTTCTCCCAACACGCTGTTCTCCGTGTGGCACGAGTTCACCTCCGATTTCAAAGAGCAGTGGAAGAAGGAGAACAAGACCATGTTGACGCAGCGGTGAGCAGACATTTAAAAAGCGGGGCGCCTCGTAACGACCCCCTTCCCTGTTCCACCTGAATACGGCCACCGCCTCCACTATAGGGTCCCTGAATGCGATTTCCTCCCCTAACGACGCACACATACGTGCCTGGAGCGATATTAAACCGGAACCCCCCCCCCCCCCTCCTCCTCTCCCCAGCCGTGCTACGGCTACGCTATCTGCAGGATCTGCGCTCTGCTCCGTGTGTCATGTGTCTCTATCATCAGGTATGGTAGAACGTTCTCCGTCCCCTTAAGAAAATAGCCCCGCAAAATTTGCGCCAATGTTCCCTACATTTGGACGTCCAGCCGAGCGTGCGTTCCCAAACCATTAATAACATACAGTACATCCCGTGCTCACCGAAGATCCTATCAGAGTCATTCAAATTCATGGAGGGAACAGAGTTGTAATGACCCAAATCTTTCTCCTCACCCCCGGTAATGAAAAGAACACATGCAGCATCCAGATAGCTTCCAGTGGTTTGATGGCTCCACAGATACTGGTCCTTATGTAAACGACAGACAAATTGGACCATTATGTCAAATGAAGATTGCAAAATGTGATGTGTGTTTCTGAAGGAAGCCTAATTTGCTGGAGGTTTGCTTGTTCGGTAGGAATGACATGAAAACAATTTATGAGCGTTTAACAAGCCGACCTTGTCTGAGGCCAGCATCCCGTTTTAATACTCTGTCTTCTTCAGTTGATCTTTTTCTTTATCTTGTAGGTAATCTCGTTCACAAGTTGCAATGCTACTCCAACAGTCAAAGTTGACAAACAAAAAAATACTATTGCTGTGAAATTATGTTTTTATGGTGAATATTCGTACAAGGATAGTGTTGCCTCTAGTGTCCATTCCCAGCATGAGGCGGTTTTTGCAGTGATTATTGAGTAACTATTGCAAATATGAATCCAAAAATGGTGTATACCACTAACACTTGAGGTGTGCGTGTGTGTCTGTCCGTCCGACAGCGTGTTCATTCGTGTGTCAGTGGCTGTGCGTCAATGACAACTTGTGTCACTCCATCGTTAACGTACACAGTATGTTAATAAAACATATTGATTATTTCCCTGTCTTGTCTAGGGTCAAAATGGCGGAGGAGTGTTTCAAACAGGCCAAGGAGAAGGCCTCCTACAGCGTCAAACCCAAACACGCTTCTGGAATAGTATGTCTTACCGTCTTATTATTCAGTTATTTCCATCCCTGTACAACTAAATATTCCACTTTTTAGCTTTGTGATACCTTTCATGTTTCCAATATTATTCTCTCATTTGTGGCAGCAGCATACCATAACCACACCTGTCGGCATGCTAGCAAAACATCTTAGCTGTGTGTGCTAACATGCTAGCGTGGCTGCCTGTGGTTCTGCTACCTCACCAATAATATGGACGTGCTTTTTGTTCTGCAGAAAGCCAAACTGAGTCAGAAGATCTGAGGCCAAGACTGGGAAGCATCTTCAATCGCTTTGCTCACGGTTGAAGACTCCCTGTTATCCCAATGTGACGTGACTCGTAGGCCACTTCCTACAGCTACGTGTTTTCCTTTTCTATAGTTTATGGTACGTTGATTTGGATCTGCTGGTTATTGTTAGCACACCCAAAGTAGGATACACAACATTATTTAATAGTGGACTAAAAAGGTGTGAACTATCTAATGTTTCCACTATTTTATATGGCTCATAGAGCGAGTCAAAGCTGTGAGAAGAAACAAGACTGTTATTGTTATTATATACAGAGATATAGAGATATACATATATTTATATAGCTACTGATCGCATGCCAGATAGCAAGTGCCTTTAAGCACAGTGACGAGGTGCAGTACATGACCGGAAAGAGAGGCTGACTTTTGAAACCTAATATTGAACATATAAAATAATTGGTGGAAAGAAATCCTTTATTGACGGGCTGTATTGTGACAGTACCACTGGAGCTGAATTTATATTACTTTTATTTACAGAGATGTGTCGATGAGCGTATGCACTGCTTAAACTTTTTCCTGGGGATTCACCATATTTTATTATTGTAGTGGTCTTTTACCTGCTCATGTGAATTCCATCGGTGTTACTATATGTGTTACTATATGTCGTATCATATTGTTATACATGTAATACGTGTCCATCCCGTGTCCTACTGGAGCAACAGAATCATTCGTTGTGATCCCACAATGTGTTTTTTATTAAAATGCCTTTGACCATAAAACTGTATTATTTAATCCAAGTCATTCGGGTTAAATAAAATAAAAAATACAATAGCAATTATGATATGTATTGTTTTTATTTGTGTTATTTAACTAACAAACCTTTGATCAAAAAGTAAATCCACTCAAAAAAACAATCTTATTTGAAATATATTTAATAAACTTTTGACATATATATGTATACACATATTACATTTCATCCCAGCTTACATAATACACTATCTATTTTTACTGGCTATATTTGTAGCAAAAGTATACAGAAAAATGCCATTGGCTCTGGCTGTGTTTTTCTTTCTTTTTTTTGGTTAAAGCTTTTCCTTTCAATTTAATAGCATACCTTTGGGGACGCTTTTACATGGCGAAAGTTACGAAGTTCAAACAAGGCATTTTCATCCATTAAAATGGAGTAGCTTGTAGCTTGGGAGTTATCCCGTATTTCTGAACACGGGGAGAAGAAGGACTTGTCCTATTAGCATTGTGTTGGCGCTATACTCTATTGGCCAGACTATTCTGTGGCAGTCAAGCATTCTCCATTTTCTTTCTAAAGGCTTATTTAATTGTCTTATTGAGGACATATGATTGGGGGGGGTGCCGTACAATTTTCATTTGAAAATGTGAAACCCTTTGGGAGTGTTATTGTGTTGAAGGGCTTTATAAATAACTTCACTTAAACTAACAGACGGTGGTGGTGGTGACATCCGTATCCGTTCACATGATACAAAACACATTCAGGTGAACGAAACTTGGGGAGTAAGGATGCGAAACCCTGCATGTCCAGGACTGGCTGTTTCATCAGTCTTTCAACTACATCCCCAACAGTCAACGGATATCTGCTGCGACTTCAAACTGAAAGTCTTATGCACCGGCAGTCTTTTAATGAACTGAATTTGTACTAGCTACTTCAGTTGCATTCCTTCAAGCTGTGCTTATTCTTGAGTCCAGCTAGCGGTGTGTTACACAAATAGGATCGTCCCAACTACCAGGATTATGTCAAACGGGACGATCCCTCGAACCACTTGGAAGTGTCATTCGTTTTTCACTCGGGGCACCCCCTCTTTCTTCACAATTTCCCGGGGCCGCTCACATCCACGGACATGCACCTGCACTGTTTGACCCTCTGCACCTTGCGGTGTCTGAAGGGAGGGTCCGAGCCGGGACAGTCCAGCTGTACCGTGAGCTGCGTGACGCGGTGCGGCCTGCAAAAGGAGCAGGACTGGAAGGGCTCCTGCTGGGCCTTGTTGTGGCCCCTCCTGCCGGAGCCCGGGCCTCGGTTTTTGCCCTGGCCCGTGCCGCTGGGGCCCATGTGGCGCGGGATGTAGAAGGAGTTGCACTGGCCGTAGCAGAAGCGGTTGAGCACGGTGCGGCTGCGGCAGCCCTCCTCGCTCACCGTCTGCCGGAGGGGCTGCGTCTTGCACCAGTCGCTGCGCAGGTAGCGGCGCTCGGTCACCACCAGGGCCTCCCGGCTGGAGGAGAGCACGTCGGGCTTCCGCGACGGCGGGCGCGCGTGGTGGTGGCGCTCCGACGACAGGTTGCCCTTGGTCTTGTACGGGGACGGGAAGGACCCCTGGGGACGCAGCTTCCGGATCTCCGCGGTGATGCAGAGCGCGCCCGCCAATAGGACGGGGAGGGCGATTCTCCAAAACATTCTGGAGGGAGAAAAAGTGAGAGACGAAAAAGTGAGACACGAAAAGTGACGATTGAGGAAACGCTTGAGTCATGCCATCGATTGCAATACATTTGGGATGAAGTCATTGGACGCAAGGTCTGGCCCCCGCGTGCGTCTGGTATAACGATGATATGATGTGTTTAACACACGGCGTTTGACATGTATACTGTACATGGACCTGGACGGCTGGGGACACACGATAAGCTGGAAGCTTTTATACCATCGTTCAGCGAGGGGGGAGAGAGAGAGAGGGAGAGGGAGAGAGAGAGAGTGAGAGAGCGATGTTGTTGCCAGTCGTTGCTCGCAAGTGCAACTGCTAATCGCCGTGCATCGTGGAGCCGCTGCCTTCGCTCACTCGGCCCTCTCTCTCTCTCTCTCTCTCTCCCGGCCTGGCCAGTCTAGCCTCCCAGGCATCGGTGAGGAAATGAATTCATCACTGGGGGCCCCCATTTGTCAGCGTCTCTGTGTCATTACTTCTATTTGCTTTCTTCTCGGCTACACAACTCTTCCATAAATAAACAGAGCGCCGGCATCAAAGCGCTCACTTAAACACCCATAACGAGAAAGGGAAGTTGATTTTATTGGTCTCGTCGCCGGCTAAAATAATTAGGGCTTTGCTTACGCTAGTCGCGAACTATGCCGCAGATATGTAAACAGGCATTAGAGAGCCCCATCTGCATGTTATTAAGGGGAAGAGGCTTGAGACGTTATACCCTTCGGGAGTCCACTCGGAGACTCTGTGGTGGCGGTGCGCTATAGAGAGAGAGAGCGACGTGAACTGGCGCTGACCTATAATGTCCGAGGTTCGACCTATAAGGCCGACGTATGCGTACGAGCGGCGCACATGTGGGGGACACACAAACGAAACGTAAACAGTACACACACACACACGCGTACGTACATCTCTTCTGTGTCTTAGAATACATATGCATACAAGCGCACACACACATGCGCACGTCTCGTCCGTCTCACTGCGCAAAAGTACGAAAAGGAGAAACGTAAAGACGGGGTTATTCTGTTTTCGGCGCAGGAGCAGCGCAGGACCGCAGGATGGCGGCGAGCCTCGTTGTTCGGGGCCTGCTCAGGGCCGTGCGTGCGTGCGTCGGTGCGCGCGTGCCTGTCGGTGTATTTTTTGCGCCAGCACATTTTTGACCATCACTCAAGCATCTTTCCAGCAGATGTTGCACTCGCCGAGCGTTGCATGACACAAGAGTCGGGAACTCAGATGGAGAGCCGACCCGCCTCGAGGCCAGCGACCGCTCACACTCAAACGACTTCTCTCCCTTACTACTTCTTTTTTCGCCGTGCGCATTTTTCGACATCCATCTCTCTCTCTCTTTTCTCTCTCTTCAATTCTCCCACCCCCCCCTTTTCTTTCTTTCTTTCTTTCTTTCTTTCTTTCTTTCTTTCTTTCTTTCTTTCTTTCTTTCTTTCTTTCTTTCTTTCTTCCTTCCCTGGACCTGAAACACACTCTGACATGGTACAAATGACTTTATCGTCATCCACTTTGTTCTTTACCGGTTTTTCTTTCCTTTTTTTTCTATCCCCTTTCCTTGGCCTTGACCCCTCGGGGTCACGGCGGACTGATCCGGAGCTATGCCGGCGGACGTCTTGACGTCTTTACATCACCGTCCCCCGGTAATGCGCGCAGCAGCTGTTCACCTTTATGGTGTTTTGTACGTCGGACAGAAATGCGCCACAAGATGAATTCTGCGCTGCGCAGATTTTTTTTTTACTGTGCTTTTTAACCCTCATCGAAAAAACCCTTGAGTAGGAAATACAAAAAAAAAGATGGGGTGGGGGGGGGGGGGGGGGGTTTGCCAAAGGGCTGGTTTTCCATGTTAGGTTCTCAAGAGAATGTGCTTCTTCGCTCATTTCGCGGCGCAGTCTTGATCCCATACAGACGGACCAGAGCCTGTATACCGAGACCCAGAAATACTTCTAGCGAGGAGGACTGCCACGGAGTCAGATGTGTTCAGCAGAGACTTGGACCTCGGATTGACAGCGGTGCGCTTGTTTAGATTCGATCGCCAAACGATCAGATTTAGGGAACCTGCGCCTGTGTGACCCAAGTGTGCGGGGGCGGCGGCGACTGCGGCTTTTGGATCAACATTGTGCGCCCGGATGTCCAAAGCAGCACGCTCTCGAGACGAATGTGTTTTGAAAAATCACCTTTTGCAACGAGAGCGCCGTAGGAGTGGGTATGGCTTTCGGGGCCAAAGATAACTACACACACGCACGCACACAACACACACACACACACACACAGAGGCTCACACAACGCAGGAAGAGTAACTACAGCAAAGACCCCTCGGCTCCTTCCTTCCTTCCAGCCACCCACTGCAAGAGAGGCGGGTCGCGACCTCCACTCTATCTTCCCCACTGAGCCACCCCTCTGTCTACAGCGCGGCCATTAGTCATAGCCAGCGGTGTCCCGTGACTGCTGACTACACATCAAAAAAAACAACCCTACCGGACCCCGGTAGGTCGCGTCTAACTGTTGGTGCCGCCCCCCCCCCCCCCAGACACACGCACACATACACGGGCACGCACACACACACATACTGTGTGCTGTGGTTGAGTAACGGAGCTCAGGGGAGGGTTTATTGTGGGGGAGATGATCACATGACCCCACTGTGGACACAGGGGGCCCCTCCATCCCCATCCACCTCACCCACCTCCCCCCCCCCCCCCCCC
>JAOPJI010000037.1:12352219-12360851 GCA_027122695.1 Merluccius productus | reverse complement strand
TAAATCACTCCTCCCCCCCCACCCCCGGTCCCTCGGCAGGACGTCCCCACCAAGCTGGTGGCCAAAGCGGTGCCCCTGCCCATGACGGTGCGGGGCCACTGGTTCCTGAGCCCGCGCACCGAGTACACCGTCGCCGTGCAGACGGCGTCCAAGCAGACGGACGGGGACTACGCCGTCTCCGAGTGGAGCGAGATCATCGAGTTCTGCACCGCCGGTGAGCACGAGTTAACGCAACCCGAGATACAACCCGAGTACAATCTTTTGACAAATATTGAGAGGAGCCAGCTGAGGTGGTAACAGGGGGGGTATCTGGTATGGGATTCCTCCGGGCGCCTCCTCGTCGGAGGCGTACAAGGTACGTAGTTAACCGGGAGGAGACCCCCAGGGGGGCAGACCCACCCCAGGACAGGCTGGGGGGGGAGGAGTGTGTTTTTTGGCTGGCCTGGGACTGCCTGGGGATCCCCCCCCCCCTAGGAGCAGCTGGAGGAAGCTGCCTGTGGTGCCTCCATTTTGCATCAGCACCATACGAAGGCAAAGCACGATTTCTGTATTTTAAAGCACCCAACATTTTTTTTTTTTGGGGGGGGGTGGTGCTTGTGCCTTGTGTTGTGTTTTTTATGACTATTATTGACTATTGTATATGCTGTGATCATTTGTTGTTTCTGCCATGAGGAGCACACGGGGGCACATGGGGGGATTTGATACAGGAAGTTGTAATGTGATCAAATCTTGAATCTTGAAAGGGGCACCTGGACTGTTTGACTTGCCCCCACTGTGATCCTAATTAGAGGAGAAGTATAATGAAGATGGACGGATATTAGGATGGGATTTGGTGTGCATATTTAATGAACAGGTGGTTCACAGTGTGTGTGTGTGTGTTTCATCAAAGCCGTGCTCGAGTTGCATGGTGTTGCAGGCTTTTCCCTGTGTTTGCGTGGATCTTCCCCTCTGTATTGCAGCATCCTCCACGCCTCCATGTAGAGACACGTAGCTCGTTGGGCTAATTCGGAGACCCCACATTGCCCTCACAGTAGATGTGTGCCTTATGTGCATATAGTCAATAGGCGCCTGGCCTCTACACTCACACTATAGGTGGGTAGCGAACACAGATGGGCTTCATGTATGGCTTTTACCAGGAGTGTCGACTCTATCTAATCTACAGAAGGTGTGCCCACGGGGGTGAGCCGTCTCTCTGACCTCTTCAGTGTCTGTGGAAACATGTCTACCAATAGCCAGGCAATAACACTAACGGAGGAGGAGGAGTAGGAGTAGGAGGAGGAGGAGGAGGAGGAGGAGGAGGAGGAGGAGGCGGAGGAGGAGGATGGATATGAAGTGAAGATGGGAGTGGAGGAAGAGGAGGAGGAGGAGGGATGGATATGAAGTGAAGATGGGAGTGGAGGAAGAGGAGGAGGAGGGATGGATATGAATTTGAAGATGGAAGTGGAGGAGGAGAGAGCATGATGGAGGGGGGGGGGTGAGAACACGGCTGAGTGAAGTGGTATAGGAGAAGCGGCAGAGAGGTCAGTGGGTTGAACACCAGCGGTCACAGCCTCCTGGGTTGATGGATGGCTGGAGAGGATTGGCCGGGAGGGGAGGATGGCTGGAGAGGATTGGTCGGGAGGGGAGGATGGCCTGAGCGGAGAGGAGGGTGCTGGGATTCAGGATGGAGGAAGGGGAGCGTAAGGGACCGGATGAGAGGAGGAGTGGAGGAATGAAGGTTAAAGTGCAGAGATGCGTGGAGGCTGGCTTGGAGTAGATACATATACATACATATACTACTGTATATGTATTCCTATTGTGGAAAACATGCAGCTATAGAAGCATTAACGTCTGTTCCTTATTTTTATTTAATAAGGCTTCTTATTTATTTATTTGTTTGGAGTGCATGGTAGAATAGAAATAAAAAGACGTAATCAGTATGCCTGTTACAGCGTATTGCATGCTATAGCCTTTTATACTTTTATACATTTTGGATATTTTACCATTCATTTGTGTGTGTGTGTGTGTGTGTGTGTGTGTGTGTGTGTGTGTGTGTGTGTGTGTGTGTGTGTCTCCAGACTACTCCACCGTCCATCTAAACCAGCTGCTGCAGAAGGCCGAGGTGATCTCTGGGCGTATGCTGCGTTTCTCCGTCTTCTACAGGAACCAGAACAAAGAGTACTTTGACCACGCCAGGTACACACACACATACACACACACAGCAGTATGTCACACACACACAAGGATGCAGACATTGGGGATCGAACCTGCAAACCTGAGAGTCAAAGAACAAATGAAATGCTAAATATTTTCTCAGTATTCTTCTTGTTTCCGGGAGTTGTTGATGGGAACTTTATGCAATGTTAGCACTGCAAACAGTCAAACAATGATGACCTCATTGGTAACGGTGAGTTACCAATGAGGTCATCATTGTTTGACTGTTTACAGTGGGCCAACCATGCAAGAATGTAGGCCTATGTATGCACTCATATATTAGTATTCATAATAATATTGCTGTTATTATTGAAAATATACGAGAAAACAAAAAAAAAGTGAAAGCACTTGAAAAATGTAATGCTGTTTGCTTTCACCCATGAATCACGTGTTGGTCCGTGACTCAGCAGTGAGCGTGTTTTGTCAACATGCTAATAGATGACACATTCATATTCATCAGCAGATGTCTGCCGTTCAGCTCTAATCTCTAAATACTGTTTCTACAAAGGGAGATATCTATGATGGCTCTCGCGCGCTCTCACCAGGAACCGTGCACAAGAGCTGTGTACGCTGGAACCAAATGTCGACACAATTACATATCTTGGACATCTTAACTGACGTCCAACCATGAGCATGTTTCCACTCATTTCACCAGACCCTGCGGACATATGGCGCCCGGATCGGCACTCATATGTTGCTCATCATCTTTGGTCTGGTGTTGTTTTCTCAGAGTCACACTTTAGTCCCTGCGCCTGCACACGTGTTACCGCGTTACGCAGCACAGTTTGCTGTGTTACTGCTGCGCCCGCCGCCTCCCAAAGCTGGGGTCCCTGAGCCCCGGGTCCAACTAAGCCCCGTTACGACGTTAAACTATACTACGTTGTAGTCATTTATTTATAAATGGGTACTTGACTCCCTTTCCCCTCGGCGACGCTGCCCTCGTATTTTCCCCCTAATTTTCTATCATGAGAGGAAGTTGCACTGTGTGCACAGCCAGGGACTCGAGGGAGGTTTGTATGTTAATATTCGAAGCGTATGACATCATGTGGATATGTGGCTCCTCCCTCCCCTCTCCCCCCCCCCCTCCCTCCCTCCCTCCCTCCCTCCCTGTTAATAGTTTTACTGCCCATGTGGCTCGGCAAAGCTGTCCTCCGCTGCGCCGGGAAACTGCACCACCTTGCGGATGAAATAAGCAGCAGTAGATGAGGGGCGGTGCAATAATCGAGGCCTGCTGGGCGGCCGCTGAATAACTCCATAATGATTACAACGGAGCGGCAATTATGACAGTGATTACAACCTACGTTAGCAATAGCCGCTTAATTACAATTCATGGAGGGAGCGCTGATGGGACCGACGCTGAGGGTTAGGCAGCTGCATCACAGGTGGCTAGCGCTAGCGCGGTTGTGCATCTCCTCAGCTTAGTGGCGAGGGTTTTGAGGTTTTTGGGTCCGAGTTATAGTCATGAGGACTCGTGACGATGCCGGTGTGATGTCAGATTAATTACGTTAATAGGGTCTGGGGGACGTCAACGCAACGACGGTTATTTTGAAATGTAGTCGTCCCCTCCCTGTAGGAAGATACTACTGAAGTATGTCTGGATTTCTTTTCGTCTATTTTATTGCTTCTTCTTTTAAGTATTTTCTTTAATGTAACCTATATATGTACTGTATATATGTCTTTTTTTATGACCTCCATCAATGTATCAGAAATCAGAGGTCACAGACTAGGGGGAGCTATGACTCCACCCTCACCCCTCCACCCTCACCCCTAATCATCATGTCACCCAGAACACAGCATGTGCTCCGCCGCCGCCACCGAACTCTGTTGCCGCTGCGATCCCATACGCCTCTCACTCTCTCTCTTTTTCTCTCTCTCGCTGTCTCTCCGTATCTCTCTCTCCTCTCTCTCCCTCCCTCCCTCCCTCCCTCCCTCCCTCCCCAGGGAGTCCGAAGGCAGCCGCATGCTCCCGTCGGTCAAGGACAACAGCGGCAGCCACGGCTCGCCCATCAGCGGCAAGCTGGAGGGCCTCTTCTTCAGCTGCAACACAGAGTTCAACACGGGCAAGCCGCCGCAGGACTCCCCCTACGGCCGCCAGCGCTTCCAGGTGCGCGCCGACGCCCTCTTCAACCCGGGCGCCAACCTGTACTTCGGGGACTTCTACTGCATGTACACGGCGTACCACTACGTGGTGCTGGTGCTGGCGCCCCGCGGCTCCCCCGGCGACGACTTCTGCAAGCAGCGGCTGCCGGCGCTGGACATCGCCGACAACCGCTTCCTCACGTGCACGCGGGCCGAGGAGGAGGGCGGCGGCGGCGACGGCAGCGGCCTGGTGTTCCGCCACGCCCAGGACGTGATCCTGGAGGTGATCTACACGGAGCCGCTGGAGCTGGCGCTGGGCGAGGTGGCCGAGATTAGCGGACACCAGCTGATGAGCATGTCCACGCTCAACGCCAAGAAGGACCCCAGCTGCAAGACCTGCAACATCAGCGTGGGCCGCTAAGGCACGCACGCGTGCGCACACGCACAAATGCACACGCACACGCACACACACCCACATACAGACATCTCTCATACACACACGCATACACACAAACACACATAATATGTATACATTACACACACACACCCCCCCACACACACACACACACACAGAAATATAGACAATACACACACCCACCCACATACAGACATCTCACACACACACACACACACACACACACACACACACACACACACACACACACACACACTGACTACGCAGAACTACAAACATACACACACACACACACATGCATGCAAACGCAGATTTAGGAGACTGGCAGAAATGCACACAGACATAACTAGAAACATATCTCTGACACACCTCTGTATCCTTAAGAGACCATCGTTTCCCGAAGAAAACTGTGGAGCAAGAGAGAAAAAAAGGAAGAGAAGGAAGAGGAAGACACACAGACAGACAGACAGACAGACAGACAGACACGTTCACCGGCGCATATCCACCACTCTGCCAGGGACTCTCCTGAAAGGTCACAGCATGACATTGAACTGAAGTCATTGAACGAGGCAACATAAAAAGAAAACAAGACGGCTACCACACCCAGATGTTATTCTCAACGCAGACATCCAACCGTAACTCCCACGCGTCTGTCGCACACTGCAAACCGATTCTGGCTAACTTACACAAACCCTTTAACGATACTAACCAAACATGAACAGTCGACAGTTTCATGCATGTAATCATTCGCTTCTTTTAAAAAATAGCTTTTAGTCTTTATTACCATCGCTCATTTCAGATTTTCTCGACGACCCTTGACCTGTTCAAAACACAGTCAGCTGTTGTCCAGTTATATTTGCGCGCGTTGCTCTTTTCAGCTAATTTTAATCGCCTGTCCTTGATGCGAAGTGTTTGAATATAATTTCAGAGAGGCAGACCAGTTCTACTTTATATTTGACTACCTACTAGTGGCGACGACCGGTACTACAACCTCTTTAGGGCTGCAGCATCAAGTCATCTATATTTATGCCAAAGGTATCGGAGAGAAGGAAAAAAAAAAAGCGACACAGCGCTAAACGTTTGAAAACCAAGGAGCGTTGTGCGTCCGGTCTTTAGAAAAGCATGATGCGGTGCTGCGCAGTGTGTTTAGGGTGTTAAAACTGTCAGTACCCGCCAGTAGCCATCATTTCAGAAACATCCCAAAACATCTTGTTTTTGCTGATCAAGTGAAAGTAGAACCATAAACTGTGTTCACCAGAGTAGATGTGAAAAAAATATTTATTTTTTATTGATATATCTATATATTAAAATATATATATATAAACCAGAAGTGCACAATATCAAAAAAGCTCTTATCAATGTCAACAATGGCATTTCACGGGAAGATAGAAATCGAACAAACAACACATTTGGGGGAAAAAACAAATTTGACAACGGATATTTTTTGCACTACAATGGCAACATCCATTTCCAAGGTAGACGTGTAAAACATGAATTGCTTCACTTCATATCAACTATGAAATTCCTATTACATATCATAGCACAATGTCAAACAAACAAAAATCTCATGCACAAAACATGCAGGATTGTCTGATAGATTGTGTATTATTTCAGAAAAAAAGTCCTTGCCAAGATAGCACTTTTGAAATGCAGCATTTCCACACTGTGTACCATGTTTTACAAAATCTGTATTTTGGCAAGGGGAAGGGGGGGGGGGCAAGTAACAAATTAAGTGCCATATAATACAGAAGCGTAGGTACTGCTTGTAACTAACATAAACTTTAGTTTAAGCTTTTTAGTCTTTGGGAAAAAAATAAAAATAGCACTGCATTTCATACACTTGCCACGTCTGGTTTAGAATGAGGTGGTATCATAATCTACAAAGGACGCGTTTAAGGGGCTAATACAAATAATTGAGTTAGTGTTTTTTGCGATCACTTATGTCCGTGTCATTGTCATTTAAAGTGCTTATATAATGAGCATGGCATGAGATAAATCCATGACGATATATATTCTCAACTTATTTCTTCGTTGTTTTTTTGTTTTGTTTTTTCAATTTCATTATATTAAAAAAATAAAAGAGCTCTTTTCAAAATAAAAGTCCCACTGTGAGTGACTCTCAACTGGTCTTGGTTGAGTCCTGTTGTTTACTGAGCAAGGCTTCCAGTAGACGGAGCTTTACTTTGACGTTCTTGTACTGGCAGTACTCCTCGTCCATTGGTCCACGGTCCTCCTTCTGACAAGTCCTTAAAAAAATAAACAGAAAATAAAGGCAAAGAAGTTTAATTAAATGCAAATATTTTTTCTATCAGTTTTCCGAACTGATTGCAGCAGTTTTCATATCTGGTTAATAATAGTCCCTGTGTTGCCTTACTCCGATAGCTGTGTACAGTTAAAGTATTGTAATCAAAAACCTAATGTATTTTACTTTGTAGAATCGCAAAACATGTACAGGTAGGAAACAAAAAACATACACATGTAAGTATGCAGTTGTCTGTTTATCGTTCTTTCCCAAATACATTTCTCTCTGTGCTGTATAACTGTCACTGTGGTTTTCATGTGGATGTACCATAACAACCAAACTCTTACTTTTATCAAGGTTTTTTAAGGTTGTTTTTTTTGTTTTTTTGTTTCACATGGCATTGTTGAACTATTGAAAATACCAAATGTCTCAAGTTTATTAAAAGATGAATTGAAATGGATTACAGACCAAGCCAACGCAGCATTGTTTTACCTTCCCATCTGGGCGTAGAAGTTGTGTTCGAACTCTCTGAGGGCGAGGTGGAGCTTTTTCTTCTGCAGACGAGTTGTCCTCAGCTGTTCCAGTAACTCAGCCCTTTTCCAACAGACCCAAAAACATTTACTTACTTACTCACTTAGGGAATTCGATAAACACGCTGTTGGAGATATACGAGGGCTGATACCGTGCGGCCTGGCTTTAAACCGCTTGCGGAGATAAGTAGAAGGAAATAGTTGCTCTGTTTTTCATTCTTTCAAACATTTCTAAATCACGGAAATCTTTTGGGTCCAATTTCAGTTTGAATACATCCTTTGGAACATTGTAGCAGAGCCAAATACATACAAAAATAAATACAAATACATAAAAGATACAAAACGTATTTCATATGGATTATGCTGTTTCACCCAATTATCCATCTATATCAACTCAAAGGGCAGACCCTGTGTGAGAACTCCTACAGTTCTGCTCATCACAGCACACACACACACACACACTTGTGCGCACACACATGCCCATGCACACACACCTGGAGGCTTCGTGTAGAGTTGCCATGGTGATGACCTGGGGCTGGAGCACTCGGACCTCCTCCAGAGGAGACACCAGGGGGGTCTCGGCTGTGTCTTGGGAATGCATCAGCGGCGGCGAATCAGAGGAGAAACACCCGGGAGGCCTGACCATCTTCTGCCTCGGACTCTCTTCATCAGAGCCCTCCTCTTCCTGCTGAGTGCGAACACACACACACACACCAGACAGATGTTTGATTAGGATCTAGTACGCTAGCCAACCAAGCTATATAACGGTTGGATTTGATTTTTGTTGGCGGTTGATAAAAGGTTGAAAAGGATAATTGTAAGTTACAATTATCCTTTTCAACCTTTTATTGAACACTGCATGTTACAATTTGTAACATGCAGTGAAAGACGACACATCCACGTCACAAAGCACTTGAGAAGGGGCGGGGCATCAAGTGGCAGTGCAGTGTGCTCTATGTTGAACAGTTTTTCTACGCTTTTCTAGGTTTTTTCTGTTAAATCACCAACTACTGAGACGGGATGCAGCCGATAGCATCGTGTTTAAAACGTGCAGAATAGTGTTGTTTGTGTGTTCGTGTGTGTGTAATAAGTGTGTGTGTGTGTGTGTGCTTACTATGGTGGTGATGACGGGGCTCACTGAGGACGCCCGCAGGAGCTGTTTGAGGAGTCGGT